>CM071866.1:98671-188235 GCA_036759665.1 Gynandropsis gynandra | reverse complement strand
CTCTTCATTGGATTGATCTCATGCCTTGTCGTCTACGCCGTCTTCATCTCCGTCCTCCGTCCCAACGACCCGAGGCACGATCACACAGAACGGGTCTCCGAGGACCACCGTGTAGCCGCGGCAGAGGGTGGCGGGGGGTGTTGCCGTGGAATCGATAACCTGGAGCTGTGGGGTTCGGCCGTGAAGTGGGGAACGGATTTCAAGTTCAATTCGTCGGAGGAATGTTGCAAGGCGTGTAAGGGCATGTGTAGTGGAAACGATGGACCTTGCTTATGCGATACCTGGGTTTTCTGTGGGAACAAGGAAGCGTGTGGGTCGAAATTTGGCGAGGTGAGTTATCGGATCCTGTTGATCTCGACCTGTTTTCTGATCGATTTAGGGTTCCATTTCATCGGATTCGGTCTCGTGTTTGAATTTTAGGAGCTCAGGTCGTTGACATTTTTGAGCTGATCCTTTATTCAAATTCCATAAAATTTGGCTTGGAAGTAATTTTGTGATCGATCGATATATCTTTCATTTCATGGAATTTGTTCCCATTTTCGTATCAAGGGATTGAATCTCGTGCTCATTTCAAGGCATTTGATGGAACTTTTTCTGAATTACTAGACGATTTAGGGCTCATTTCTGGGAATTGAATCTCGAGCTCGGATCCTGTTAACTTAGTGGTCAAGAACAACTGAAACGATCTTGTTGACAGAGAAAAGGTTCATAGATTATCTTGAAATTGATCTAATTTCGTAGATTGTTCTTACTGCAGTGTTGGTTGAAGAAGCAAAAAGATGTAATGTCTCCTGATCGACAAGAAGGGGAACAGAAAATCATGTGGACATCTGGGCTGATCTTCGGACAAGGCGAGGTAATTCCAAACATACATCAAAGTTCTTAGGGTTTACTCAAATCAGTTTGGTCCAACCACAAGTTTCAATTGTGTGTTAGGTTTAAATCCACTATCAATATTTGATATGATATCAGATAATGATTTGTCCTCATTTGAATAATTCCATTTTGGGTTCTGATTGCGATATCCAAATTCGTCTGGACATGAAGGAAAGTGTTATGTTGTGTTGTAAAACATCGATTAGAACATGAATTATAGTCTTCAATATATAGTATTGGACATTTAGTTTTTGGAATTAGTTAGATCCAAATCCATATTTGATATGATATCAGATAATGATTTGTCCTCATTTGAATAATTCCATATTGGGTTCTGAATAATTCCACATGAAGAAAAGTGTTATGTTGTGTTGTAAAACAACGATTAGAACATGAATTATAGTCTTCAATATATAGTATTAGACACTTAGTTTTTGGAATCAGTTAGATCCAAATCCATATATTTGATATGATATCAGATAATGATTTGTCCTCATTCGAATAATTCCATTTTGGGTTCTGATAGCAATCTCCAAATTCGTCTAGACATGAAGAAAAGTGTCATGTCGTGTTGTAAAACATGGATTAGAACATGAATTATAGGCGTATTGGACACTTAGTTTTTGGAATTAGTTAGATCCAAATCCATATTTGATAAACTTTGAATGAATTTCTTATTTTTTCTAGGTATTTAGCGTGCTATTACTTTATTAGGCGAGATATATCCAAATCCATATTTGACAATCTCTCGGGTTTCATCTTATAGTGGTAATGTTTTTCTATATCGATGATGTTAACTTTTTTTTTTTCTCTCATTAGGGCATCGTTGGACTTGAGACGGAATATGGCATACTTCACATCAAAGTTAGAACTCTTAACGACAAATTTATAGTTTCAATTCAATCCTTAACGTTATAAGGTATCGTAACAATTATTCGTATCGTTGCAGCTTCACCCTGAATGCACTCCTCATTCAGTGAATTACATTCTTAGTTTATTGTCACTTCACCATTGCGCTGGCTGTCAATTCCATCGTGCTGAGAGTAGAGGATCGTATTGGGATTCAGATGGCAACCATGTAAACAACGTAAGATTCATCGATCTTATATCATATCATTTGTCACATTTATACCCGTAGATCATATATACTCTCTTCCCCTTATATATATATATATATCTAGGGGTGAACACGAGTCGGCTATCCAGAAATTTTAGGGTATTCAAACGGATATTCGTGAGTGTATACATTGTAGATCATAAATACTCTCTTCTCGTTGTATATATATATAGGGGTGGACACGAGTCGGCTATCCAGAAATTTTTTAGGGTATGCAAACGGGTAGTGTTTTTTCTATCTAAACTCGTTTCTGTGATAATCGGATATTCGTGAGTACCCGAATCTGAATTTTTATAACATTAAAGGATATATTGATTCGAATTCGGATACCTATAATTTTCGGTATCTAATCCATACTAAGTATAAAATTAATGGCATTTCTTTTAATTATCATAAAATCCGTTTGTGAGAGTGAAAACCCGAATCCAAATCGGCGGATTAGGGGCGGATTTGTCGGGTATTTTCCCGAACCCCTTTATATCTCTGGATTCAATTGTTTTACAGACAGATTACAATAATTTGACAGTGGTTAGCAACATTTCCATGTCAATTATTCTCCATTATTTCTTTGGTTCATTGTAGGCTCCGTACGGTCCACCATTTGCGTTGATTCAAGGAATACTAGAAGCAGAAGGAAATCCATTTACAGAAATCCCATCGGAGCATTGTCCGACCATAGGTCGTGGTTCGGTGGCTTGGGTTGGTTCGGGACCTGAATTCTTCATCAGTTTAGCAAACCACGTGGAATGGAAGAAAGCTTATACAGTCTTCGGTTCTGTTCTGTCGGAAGATATGGACATTGTTGAAAAGATCGCCGAATTACAGACCAGACCCGAGGTGTGGAACGGCGTCAATGTGTCGGTTTTGGAGAAGCCTGTGTCATTGGTCGTACGGAGAATCAAAAAGGGAGACAATGGTTCTTGATCTTAATCAGAACAGTGCTCTGTCTTTTTTTTTTTTTTTTGGGATTTTGAGGGTCTTGTAGTGAAGCAATTAAGTTCATTACAATGCCAGAAGGTTAATTAGTTCATAGTTTTTATTTTAAAAAATGGAGAATACTATATAACATACAATAAATATTTATCTCAAAGATTGTTATTTAATGGAAAAATGCTTAAAAGATTGTGTTTTGTTTAAAAAAAATTCTGGATTTATGTCGTAATAAAAGCATATATGATACATCTATTATTTTAACACAATGAAATGATTTTTTTTTAAATAATATTGGATACGGTTAAAAGTTCATTACAATGCCAAAAGGTTATTTAGTTCGTAGTTTTTTAAAAAATGGAGAATACTATTAACCAATAATATTTATCTCAAAGATTGTTATACAAGGGAAAAAAATACTTAAAAGATTGTTTTTTGTTAATGTTTTCGTTTAAAAAAATTAGATTTATGTCGTAATAAAAACATATATCTATTATTTTTTAACACAATTAATAATTTTTTTTAAATAAAGTTGGAGGAATTTTGGTACTATTTTTTCTAAATATTTTCGTATTTAAAGTTTAATTTTATAATACCATCAAATCATACGGTTAAAAATATAAACGTGGACAACTGCCAAAACGACGTCGTAACGAGATTGACTGAAGAAGTCGGGCGTGTATAAATAGGAGCACCCGCCAAAGTCACCGTCGCAAGTCGTTCTCCGGCGCGTGGTGTTTCCATGGCGCTCAAATTCCACCAGCAGATCATCTCAGACCTTCTCGAGGATTCCAATGGCGGACTCGTCATACTCTCCTCTGGTCTCTCCCTCTCTAAGCTCATCGCTTCTCTCCTCCTCCTCCATTCTCCATCGCAGGGCACTCTTCTCCTTCTCCTCTCTCCCTCTGCTCACTCCCTCAAATCCAGAATCCTCCACTACCTATCCTCCTCTTCTACCGACGGCGAATTTTCCCTTCCCACGGAGATAACGGCGGATCTCCCAGCACACCACCGCCACTCTCTTTACTCCTCTGGCCGCCCCTTCTTCATCACGCCGCGGATCCTTATCGTCGATTTACTCATGCAGCGGATTCCGGCATCTCTGCTTGCCGGAATTTTCATCCTTAATGCTCATTCCCTCTCCGAGACCTCCACCGAGGCCTTCATCATTCGCATCGTCAAAACCCTAAACCGCTCCGCCTATGTCCGCGCTTTCTCCGACAAACCCCAAGCCATGGTCTCCGGTTTCGCCAAGACCGAGCGCACAATGCGCGCTCTCTCCCTCCGCCGCCTCCACCTGTGGCCCAGGTCTTTCTCTCATTCCTTTTCCCTTCCTCCTAAATACCAATTCCTTGTTTTCGCAAACGTAACAAAGACAGACACAAAACCATTGTTATCAATGTTATCTTGGTTTTCTTCTGGGCCAGGTTTCAGTTGGATGTGTCACAGGAGCTGGAGAGAGAACCGCCTGAGGTTGTCGATATTAGGGTTCCCATGTCGAAGTACATGATTGGAATTCAGAAAGCGATCATTGAAGTTATGGACGCATGTCTGAAGGAGATGAGAAAGACAAACAAGGTTGATGTGGATGATTTAACAGTAGAGAACGGACTGTTCAAGTCTTTTGATGAGATTGTGAGGAGACAGCTTGACCCCATTTGGCATACCCTGGGGAAAATAACCAAACAGCTAGTCTCAGATCTAAAGACTCTAAGGAAGTTGTTGGATTATCTTGTTAGGTATAATCATCTGTCTCTCTGCTTCACTATAATTTGTATAGTTATGTTCAAAGCATTAAACTTGATTACTGTGTCTATGCATAATCATTCTCATTTCCCAATTCTTCAATTTCTTAAGGACATGCTGCAGATTTAACAACAATTCATTACTTTGTTTACTTATGTCTTCATAGGTACGATGCTGTCAGCTATCTGAAGTATTTGGATACACTTAGAGTGTCAGAAAGCTTTCGTTCTGTTTGGTTATTTGCAGAATCCAGCTTTAAAATCTTCGATTATGCAAAGAAACGCGTGTATCGTCTCACGAGGGCAAATGATGTGAAATCAAATGAACAAGTTAAGAATATAACTGGGAAAAAGAGGAAGTCAAAGGGAGGGGGTAACGATGAAGAATCAGGTATCATTTGTTTGTCTTTGTGCCGATTGCCTTAAATTCTTCGCCTAAGAAACAAGCTCGAACTGGTTGTTAATGTTTATTTTTTGTTAAATGGGCTTTGAGCAGTTGGTGGGACAGCAGCAACAAATGCCTCTGGTTCTGTTGTTCTTGAACAAGTCCTGGAAGAAGCACCAAAATGGAAAGTGTTACGTGTGAGTGAGTGTTCTGTTTATGGTAGTCTGCTTTAGTAAGAATATAATGTTGATTTTCCTTATTAATCTTTAAGGGTTTGTTTTAATATTCAATGTTATTTCACTTTATTACTGCAGGAGGTTCTGGAAGAGGTACATGAAGAAAGACAAAAGCAAACTCTGTCTGGAGAAGACAACAGTGAAGACAATGGCATTGTTCTTGTAGCATGTAAGGATGAACGTTCATGTATGCAGCTTGAAGATTGCATCAGTACCAATTCTCAAAAGGTCTTAATTACATCTCTTATAATAACCCTTTTTTTAATATTTCATCTATTATCACTTCTTGCATCCACAATCTTAAAATCTATTAATCAGTTCTATAAGTGGTTAGGGCCAATGATATGCGTACAGCGAATGTGTCTACTCTGGCCTTACGAGGTGCCTCACCATAAGGGTTCATACAGGATTTGGCTTGATATATGAATCGATACAAACACAATTCATACTATGGCTATACCAATGTCACGATGGAACTCAACCTGAACAGCAATATAATAGCTTAATTGGTGTTTATGTGAGACCACAACAGCAATATATTCAACAGTCTTCATGTTTTCTGTGTTGTGCAGGTGATGCGGGAAGAATGGGAGAAGTATTTGCAAAGCAAAATTGAGTCCCGCAGTGTACAGACACCGCAAAAGAAGAAACAGAAAGCTCCTAAGGGTTTTGGGATCCTTGATGGAGTAGTACCTGTAACAACAATGCAAAATACAGAGCCTAGTAGTGTTTGTAGACAAGAAGATGAAGCTCTGAGGGCTGCTGCGGCGAAAATTAAAAGTCTAAGCAAGACGAACGTTGCTTTTGGAGATAATAATCCAGAGGGTCGTGCTAATAAGGCTGGTCGTACCAAAAGACAGCCTAAATTAAAGAACAGAAAGGGCTCCTCAAGTAGTACGAATGGAAAAACATCGATGGAGGATGAACATGAAACAGTATCAAGTTCAGTGATTGAAGACAAAGCTAGTGAAGTTAGCACATCGAGTGCTTTAGAAATAGATGCTATTCACTCTAACGATCCTAAGAAGCTACCACCCGTGCATTTTTATGCCTTAGAGAGTGATCAGCCTATACTCGAAATCTTAAAACCTCGTGTGATCATTGTGTACCATCCTGACATGGCTTTTGTCAGAGAAATCGAGGTTTACAAAGCTGAAAACCCTCAGAAAAAGTTGAAAGTTTATTTTCTTTTTTACGATGAGTCCTCGGAAGTGCAGAAGTTTGAGGCAAGCATTCGTAGGGAGAACAGTGCATTTGAGTCACTGATCAGGCAGAAATCTACCATGATGATTCCCGTTGATCAGGTTGAATCTCTACTCTTCCTTTCGTACGAACCCATTAATCTTTTCTTTCTTAAAGACACTTGCTTCATCCTAAAATACGTCTGAAGCTGGAAATTACACAGATTTCAACTAAAATATGCTGTTTTGGAAAGATGTATCTGCTTGTTTCTTACTGTATTTGTGTTATAACTTGTGATCAGGATGGGATTTGCCTCGGGTCGTGTTCGTCCACAGATCTTCCAGCTTCTAGTTCCCAAAACTCTCTTACCCGGAAAGCAGGTGGAAGAAAGGAAATCGGGAAAGAAACACAGGTTTGTTTTTTCGTTATGAATTTCAAACACTGACCCGATCTCAAGTATTGTTAGGTGTTTTGCAGGTTATAGTTGACATGAGGGAGTTTATGAGCAGCTTGCCTAATGTTCTTCACCAGAAGGGTATGCAGATAATACCCGTTACGCTTGAGGTTGGAGATTATATTCTTTCACCTTCGATATGCGTGGAGAGAAAAAGCATTCAAGATCTTTTCATGAGCTTCACTTCAGGTCGTTTATTTCACCAAGTCGAAATGATGGCTCGATATTATAGAATACCCGTTCTTCTCATCGAGTTCTCCCAAGACAAGAGTTTCTCGTTTCAGGTCAATCACACTTTCTTTCAAATCATTCCTTTTATGGCCTATGGATCTTGGTTTGAGTTAGAGGGTTAGGCATTGTTCATTTCCCGCTAATGGATGGATCTTGGATTGAGTTAGAGGGTTAGGCATTGTTCATTTCCCGCTAATGAATGGATCTTGGATTGAGTTAGAGGGTTAGGCATTGTTCATTCCCGCTAATGAATGGATCTTGGATTGAGTTAGAGGGTTAGGCATTGTTCATTCCCGCTAATGGATGGATCTTGGATTGAGTTAGAGGGTTAGGCATTGTTCATTTCCCGCTAATGGATGGATCTTGGATTGAGTTAGAGGGTTAGGCATTGTTCATTCCCGCTAACGATCACCCGTTTAAGTCTCAGATGTACATGTTGATCCACTTCGGTAGCCCTCTTTGATACCAATCGCTAAGAACTTATCCCATACGAAACCCTAATCAAATCAATCCCGTAATATCCATGGATCTTATCTTGTAAGATGAGGCTGTCCATCATTCCCTTACTCATGTTCCTAACCGTAATTAGACTCAAAACGATAGGAAAGTTTTGCGTTTTGCACGAGACAGGCTTCTAACGAAATGTTTCTTTGGCAGTCCGTGAGCGATATATCAGATGATGTAACACCAAACAGCATAATATCGAAGTTATCATTACTGGTTCTACATTTCCCTCGTCTACGCATAATATGGTCACGGAGTCTACACGCAACAGCGGAAATCTTCGCATCGTTAAAAGCAAATCAAGACGAGCCTGACCAAACGAAAGCAACAAGAGTCGGTGTGCCATCAGAAGAGGGTATAATTGAAAACGACATTGGGTAAGTATGAAGCCACTTGCCCCGCCCTCTTCCTACTCGTGGCTCGTGGCTGACTAATGGCTCGTGGCTGACTAATGGCTCGTGGGTGGTGCAGAGCGGAGAACTACAATACATCAGCCGTGGAGTTTTTACGGCGGCTACCAGGGGTAACAGAAGGTAATTACAGAGGGATAATGGAGGGCTGTAAGAGCCTGGCCGACCTGGCCGCCTTACCTGTGGATAAGTTAGGTGAATTGATGGGTGGTCTCAAGGCGGCTCGGACCCTCAGAGAGTTCTTTGACGCTAAGTATCCCACTCTCTTATAGACCACCTTCTCATTCTCTTCTATTGTTTTTGTCAATTTGATTTTTCGCTAATTAATTTCGAACAAACAGTAGACGCCCATTTTTATATATTTTTAGAGTTAATTGTTAAGAGAAAAAAAGTCTACAAATTCATAAATTGTGTAAAAAAATATATTGATTTAGTCTTTTATTGTTATGATGATTTTTAAGCTTAATTATGTTGTATATGATGTTAAGAATAACGGTACATATAAAAGTTAATCTTGGATTACTAAAATAAAATTGACAACGAGTTTAAATGATATTTTGTTTAAAAATTGAAAATTTTAGAATTTTAGTTACAAAATTTAAATATAATTAAGGGTAAAATAGATCTTTGAAACGACGACGTATTAGGTATTGATGGGAAGAAAAGTCGCGTTAAGTCGTGGGCAAAAATAATAGGACGGCCACGCTCAATTTACACCTAAACCGCGCGTGTACGGCGGCGGCGGAGTAGGTGCGTCGCGTCCACGTGTCACACCCCGCGGCGCACTTTAGCACCACCCCCGTCGTCCCATCCCTCCTCTTCGGCCCACCATGACCTATCCCTCCTTCTTATCCCTCCCTCCTTTAATCTACGCCTCCTCTCCTCCGCCCCCTTTTATCCTTCACCCATCACTTTTTCCTCCTCCTTCGTCATGTCGACCCCCGATGATGGATCTCCCGTCGCCATCGCTGTCTCCGTCGCTGACGCTTCCGCTTCCCCATCAGCCGGCGCCGTCACTGTTGCCTCTACCACGAGGAGGGTACCGCCTCCCTGCTGGACCGATGTCGAAACCCTAGCGCTCGTCAACGCCTACAAGGAGAAGTGGTTTGCCCTCCGCCGCGGGAATCTACGTGCCGTCGACTGGGATGACGTCGCCGCTGCTGTATCCGCGTCTTCCTCCGGCGGAAGCCCGCCGAAGACGGCGATCCAGTGCCGACACAAGATCGAGAAGCTGCGGAAGCGTTACCGCGCCGAGAAGCAGCGGTGCCTTAACCGAGCAGGCAAGTTCTCTTCCTCTTGGGATTTGTTTCCTCTGTTGGACGCCATGGGTTTCGCGCCCCCGACCCCGGCATCCGTTGAATCCCACGATCATGATGTGGATCATGACAATGATGTCATTGGCGGTGCCATGGATGGATTTAGGGCTAAATCTAAAAAGTTAGGGAAACTTGATGGCATTTCTGATTCTGCTCGAGATCTGGGAGATGGGTTTGGATTTAGGTCTAGGGCGAAGAATCACGGGAAATTGTGGGGTGGTATCAAGGGTGAGTTAGATTCAGATCACGATTCCAGCGGTGGATTTGGATTGAAGAGGAAATACAACGGAAAATTTAAGCCTAACGTTGATGTTGATGGGGATTCAGATGATGAGATTATGTTACAACCCAAGGCGTCTAGGGTTAAGGCTCACGGAAAACCTTCTGCCATGGGTTTAGCCTATCCCGGTAGTGTCTTTCCTGTCAAGTCGTTTGGTGATCGTAGTTTCACATCTGCCGGGTTCAAACCCAAGAATTTTAGCAGGTCTGACATGGATTTCTCTCCGAATAATCTCGATTATGAAGATGAGATCTACGAGAGCATGAACAGAGCAGATGGGTTGAACCAGAGGATTCAAAAATCTCGAGGGTCAGCACAGGGATATACTTTCTCTAGGAATGGTAATGGATCTTTATCAAGATTGGGGTATGGACAGAGCAATGCAGAAACAGAATCTGACCCGATTGATGAGGTGGTTTCGTCAATCAAAATGTTAACTGAGATGTTCATAAGGGTGGAGAATTCAAAGATGGAAATGATGAGGGAAATGGAGAAGACACGAATGGAGATGGAACTGAAGCAATGCCAGATGATGCTTGAATCACAGCAGCAGATTGTTGATGCTTTTACTGAAGCATTGATCGAGAAGAAGAAGAAGAACAAAAAAGCGAAAAACCTCACCAAAGGACGACCAGAGTGAGGTAGTAAACTTAACCTTAAAAAGCGTTTTCGCCATTCAATTCGTTTGGTATGTTAAGATTAGCGATAACCGACCTCTTCTTGCTTTGATGTTTAACTGATGCTACTTGGCAGTATGAATGAATAGCATTTCAGCGTTCTAACGTTGCCGCTGCGTTTTTCTTTTGGTAGGAATAAACGACTTTGTAGATTCTTTTATGGTTCTTGCTTTCTCCTACTTTTGTTCTTATTGAGAAAATGCTTATCCAATTCACAAGTGGGTCCTGTTCGTTAATTTCGTTAGTTTGGGGTCATTTCGTTAGTTTTGAAAAGTTTCGAGGACTTTTATGCAATCTTATTTGGACATGCGATGACTTTTGTTTCACTTCACAGCCAATCCACAAGGAATTGGGTCCTGATCGTTAATTTTGTTAGTTTGGGGTCATTTCGTTAATTTTGAAAAGGTTCGAGGACTTTTATGCAATCTTACTCGGACTCGCGACCACTTTGTAGATTCTTTAATGGTTCTTGCTTTCTCCTAGTTTTGTTCTTATTGAGAAAAATTCTTATCCAATCCACAAGTGGGTCCTGATCGTTAATTTCGTTAGTTAGGGGTCATTTCGTTAATTTGAAAAGTTTCGAGGAGAAAAATAAATAAAATCAATTGTAATAATGTAACATTATCTTTTATTGGATAATTAATCTGAACCCTTATAATGTTTGAATAAGGTATACACATAATATATATTTTTGGAAGAAAAAAAAAGAAATTACATGAATGGATATCTATGGAACCATCTTGGTAGTGTTGGTGGCATGTTCTTCCTCGGCCTCGTATGTTCTATGAACTCCGTACAATACATAGAACAAAGTTATCAAGCTTGTCCAAATCGCAAATCGCTGAAAAGACATTGGTTTCAATGTTGTCATAAGAAACACGTTTAAGAACGCCGAAATCGCTGCTGGCCATGGCATGAGTGGCACTGACCATTCTCCTGAATTTGGCTGCACAACGTCGTTCATTTGTGACCATTGGAAAATCGCGGTGGCTGCAATTGCGACCGCAAGAAACAACGTCATGCCCCACCATTGTTTGTTCAGTTTCCACCAAATGGAAAAGGCGATGGCGGAAAGTGAGAGAAGAGCGAGGAATGAAACAGTGTAAAACGCTGAGTTTTGACCAATCATTGTGTATTTGCGGTAGATTAGAGCGTTTGCGACTAAGTAGAAAACACATAGCGTTCCAAGAGAGATTAGGTCCAATACGATTTCGAGATCTGTGAACAACGAAATGGACGCTGTGCAAAGGCCTGAATAATAATACATCGATCAAAACGATAATCTATAACGCCGTTAATATTGAATATGTGTTCATTAAGGGCGTTACGTACCGAGAAAGAGAGTAGCGTTGAGGGGAGTTCCAGTTGAAGGATGAACTTTGGCAAGCCAAGAAGGATCTCGCTCTATCTTGCTTGTCCCAACATCGCAACTAATAGCGATGCCACAATTCCTAGACTCGCACCCGCCCCTACCACGTTCCCTGCCCATCCCCATCCCATCTTCTTAAACGCTACCGCGTATGCTGCATTCTTCGCTATCTGTTGCACCCAAAACGTTTTTTAATCTATATAACGGTTCACAAATAGATTTGTATCTAACTAAACTAAAAAAATATTTCAATAAAAATTTAAATTATTCATATATATATATGATTTATATCTTAATTAAATAAAATCAGTTCATCACAATCGGGTCAAACATTATAATAATCAAATTAAGACAAATCGAACTTTGATATCATGATAAATGAGTTTTGATATAATAAATATGAATATGTAATTTATATCTAATTTAATTATACATAATTGGTAATGTTTAAAAGCCAATATATATATTTATATTATAAAGAAGAAATAGGGTATCCCTATCTCATCTTCTTAAACGCTACTGCGTATGCTGCATTCTTCGATATCTTTTGCACCCAAAACGTTTTTTAAATCTCAACGGGTTTATATATATAATGATTGTATTTCACTAAATTAAAACAAATATTTCAATAAAAATTTAAAATCGTTCAGAAATATATATATATAATATATATGAGTTAATTAAACAAACTCAGTCTAGAATCGAACTTTGATAACTTTGATATTATGATAAATGAGTTTTTGTATAATAAATATGAATGTATATTTGGTAATGTATATAAGCCAATATATATTTAAAGCCGATATATATATATCTATAAAGAAGAAAGAGGTGTATGTACCTCATTGTACGGAACCATGACACAGAGTGAGAACGCCATGAGGCAATAGAGCGCAGAGACAACAACGACAGAACCAACAATTCCAACGGGGAGACTAAGTGAAGGCTTTTGAATCTCTTCAGCGAGTGTTGAAACGGTGTCGTATCCAATGTAGCTAAAGTAGACCACAGCGGCTCCATTGACTATGCCACGAACGCCGTACGGTGCGAGGCCATTGGGTTGGAGCAGCGTCTTGGCTCCACCGCCTTGGCTAAACCCCACGACTATGACGAACCCAAAGAACACTACGTGGAACACCGTCATCACTATGTTTAGTATTGAGCTCTCCTTTGTGCTGCCCATTAATTAATTATAATTAGGCTTTGGTTATAATATCATTATTTTATGTAGTTTTTTTATATGTGAATCTTTGTGTTAGTATTTATACATAATCAATAACCAAAGTACTACATTAGATAAACTTCGGAATTTATATAATAATTTATAAATTCAGCAAATTATAGATGGATTTAAGATATAAAACAATTGTAAATAGATATTTTGAATCTATTATCTTCGAAATGAATGTAGATTTTTTTATATGTGAATATAAATGACTCTTAGTTGTGTTTTCTATAATTTCTTTAAGTATTTATACATAACCAAAGCACTACATTAGATAAACTTCACAATTTATATAATAATTTACAAATTCAGTAAATTATAGACGTATTTAAGATATAAAACAATTGTAAAATAGATATTTTTTTATCTATTATCTTCGAAATGAATGTAGATTTTTTTATATGTGAATATATATGCCTGTTAGTTGTGTTTTCTACAATTTCTTTTAGTATTTAAACATAACCAAAGTAAATTAATATATTTTATAATAATTTGCAAATTCAACAAATGAAGTAAATCTATAATAAACTATAAACGTAATTCAACATATAAAACAACCATAAAATAGATATTTCGTATCTATTATCTCCTAAATGAATGTCAGTCATCTTTGCTAACTAGGCTACAAATACATTCATAAAACTAAATATACATATATATATCATATAGATGGATTAAAGATATAAAACAATCATAATCCGAAACAATTACTAATTAGGTTACAAATACATTCATAGAACTAAATATACATATATATTATATAGATGGATTAAAGATATAAAACAATCGTAATCTATCATCTCCGAAATGAATACTAATTAGGTTAAAAACACATTCTTAGAACTATATATAATTATGTATCTATAAATTATGATAAATTGTTTCATATCGTTTAGTACATGAACTTTGGATTCTTATTATATATGATATTAGACAATCCTACACTCTTAAACTAACTTTTGGGATTAGTTATGCTAAATCCATATTTTACTGGTAAATACGTACCTATAACAGAGGCAGAGAGTAAGAAGAAGAATAAGAGCGACGGCAGGGAAATCGAGTTCGTTATAACCATTCTCAAGGCTTTCCACTTTCACTCTCCACGCATTCGGATCCGTCCCTCCGACCGCTGCACATAAATACTCCGTGAAGCTTCTCGCAACCGCCGCATTTGATAAAACGTATTCTAAGAGTATGTTGGCTCCTCCCAAGTACCCTATGAATTCACCTATCCACAACAATATATAATGTATTACATATATATATATATATGTTGCTAAGTTATATAATGTTAGGCTTCATAATCTAAGTAGTTTGCATGAAAATAATGTAATAATAATAATAATGGGTTATTATTTAGGTTAAGTGAAAATATAGTTGCTTTATGGAAATAAAAGTAAAGAGAAGGGTCTTTTCTTCTGAAAAGCAACATAAAATTAAAATAAAATAATAAATAGAATAAAGAATCACAATTTTGGATGAACAGAGAAGTCTTACATCCATCCATATGTACCATATTCTTATTGTATCTGACCACCAAGTGATTTACGTCATGCTTTTCTCCTTTATATTCCAACTCTTTTTTACCACAGTTACACAAAGATTTATGCTACACTTCATATATATATATATATAATTGAATCTTTCATCCAAGAGATGAAAACCCTTTGTAGATCTATACGTATATACATACAGTCATAATATTATTGGCACAACCTACAAACAAAAGCTCAAAACTAGGGTTTTGTTTTGTTAAGATGGCTTAATGGGTTCAAAGATCGTATGATCAAATCTGTATATATATATATGTATATATATAATGATTAGTCTTTAATATAAAGAAGGTGTAATATATATGCATGACGTACCAAATGTGAGTCGGAGATAACTGAAAGCACCACCGGCGACGGGGACGTTAACTGAGAATTCAGCATAACAAAGAGAAGAAAGAAGAGCAGAGAATCCGGCGAAGATGTAAGAGATAAAAACGGAGGAGCCGGAGATGTCTCTGGCGACTTTTCCGGTGGTGACAAAGACTCCGACGCCGAGCATCCCACTGACACCAAGAGCTAGAAGGTCAAACCACCGTAGCTTCCGTTTCATATCAGCTCCGGACCGGAGCCTCACTTGGTTCAGCTCTTGGTCTTGCGTCCACGTGGCCAACATTCGAGCTTTGAGTCTGTGTGGTGTCTGAGAGAGGCTGTGTAAGTACTTTGCTGTTCCATTCATGGTCGCCGGCAGGAGAGAGAGAGAGAGAGAGAGAGAGAGAGAGAGAGAGAGATTGAGGAGATCAAGTGATTTAGAAATGGGTTTATAATATATGAATATATATATATATAATGCATAAGCTTTGAACTATACAGTATAAATTCTAGTACTTGAGATAAGTCCCACTCCATTTCATTTCAATATAAATAATATAAATTTCTAAATATAACTAATATAAATTTTATTTAGTTTAAATGTTACAATTTAGTCTAATTAGTCTATCTGATGTTTTTAAAAAAAACTAAGAAAAAAAAACGCTAAACAAGTAATTACATAACTATTTTTTATGATTAAATACGATTGCAATTCAATTATTATGAATGATTCAACATTATCCATTATACGTTTATATGTATTTTTTTAATAGAATGTAAATACTATACAAATATGAGAATTAAACTGAATATAAAGAATATAAAAGTTTCTATGTACGATGGAATGTTATATACAATCAAAACATGAAACGGAATTATGTTAATTTTTTAGCACATTTTTTCTAGTACCATAAAATTTCAAGGTTAAATTTTTATTTTCTATATAAATAGGTTTTTTTTTTGGATATTACGTTCCAATATTCACCAAAAAAATGTGAAAAAAAAGTGTATTTTGGCATTTGCACGTTCCAATAGCGTTGGTTGTAATGGACGATTGGGCGAATCCAAGTGGAAGCCGAACTATAGCTTTACTCAAAAGTACTAATCTGTCCTTTTTTACCCATGTAAAATGACCATAATACCCTTATACAACACATGCATATCTGCAGCCTTTCGGCGCACCAAAATCTCCTTCCTCATTTACAGATATACATATATATATATACACCAGATTTTGCATTATATAATTTATGTCTTAAATTATACAATTGCCTATTGTTAAAAAAAATAAAAAAATGTCATATATGTATTTGAGAGAAAAAACCTTTCGGATTCATAGTTCTTCTCTCGAAATTAAATAAAAGAAAGACAATTTAACATATATATATATATATATCATAAAAGAAAAATATAGAAAGGGGGAATAAATGTGGGAAATCTGTATGATCCTTTGAAATGTTGAAAAACTTTGTCGGATCACTAAGAAAAAGCATCTAATACACTTTGATTTATTTAAGCAAAGAATTGAATGCTTATACATTGGACTTGATTCCTTTGAGCAATATCATATATGTTTTCTCTTTATCATATATGTCAATTAATGAATATCCTCAAAAACCAATCCTTCAAAATTAAGAGATTTCGTGTGTGTGTATATATATATAATACATATTACTAATTTACTAACTAAAAAAATAAAATCTATCGTCACATTAATCTAGCTTTTCAAAGAATTTGGTAGAGACAGATCTATTAACACAAGAAAACAAAGATTTTCGTCTTATTTTTCACAGTAAATAGAAAAAACGTTGTATAGAAAAGATTAACATTTAAAAAAAATTAAAATTATATAGAAATGAAATAATGTATGCACATAAAAATATATCTTCTAGTCAAAGAATGACTGATCGTAATCATTGTGATTGACTCATGAGATATTCTTACTAAAGATAGAGTCGATTGTAATTATCGTGATTGAAAAACGAGATCAAATGTTAATATATTTCCTCTCAAATTTGTAAAGATAAGAAATTGAAAATTGCAACCTCGTTGAAACCTTTACCAAAAAACTCAATTAAACAAATTTTGGTGAATTGAAAAAATGTATTATCACGGAACAATCATACTGTTTGCATTATTCGAATTTAATCTTCTCGGCGTGAAAAGTTTTGGTAAATAGTCTGAATTCTTTGTGTAGGTTAACCATGTTTATGTATTCGGCTTCAATCGTAATAACAAATTTGATATGGTCTATGTAATATGCTAAAATAATTTATGCATGTATATATATATATATATATAGATTACTGAAGTGTAATATGTGTAGTCCGAGAAAATGGGCGACGATAATAATTGGATATGTTGAAGATAGTAGAATAAAAAGATAAAATTTGATGTCCCATTGTTGAAGTGGAGAATTTAGTGGATCATGCATTATCATCCTCTCAATATATTTCCCACAAAACCAACTACATATATGTACGTAACATTAATGTATGTATAGATGTACCTATGCACGTATTTCATTGTATGTATGTATGTATATAGTCTTTAAATATGTATCATATGATTAGGGCTTATTATTATAGTTTATTTATTAGGTGTTGTTGGTTTTAAACCTCTCATTTGGCATATCTACCAAGTAAAAAAAAAAGGTGAGCGATTACTCTCTTCTCGGTAATTATTAGATATTTGCAGTGAGATAATATTATATATATATATATATATATATATCATTTGCAATTTTAATTTATCGCAAAATTGGATTAGAAATACTACTATAATTATACATTACTATAAATAAAGAGTTAGGTGGTTCTCAATAACTAATCATTGGAAAAAAATCGATAAAAATTTTATGTAAAGAATTTATTGATTTTTCTGTTAGAGGAGCAAAATTGATCATTGTTATTCATGGAATAGGATATGTTTTCACAAATTTTTCAAAATTTAATTCTACGTCTATATCTCAAAATGGTATACAAACAAATTAATATTGGACATATACATACATATATATATATATATATATTACTGAAGAATATTAGGCAAAGGTAATTAGTGGTCCAATGTGAGTTTTGAAGATGCCCACATGTCGATATGGGGCATATATGACTTCGGTTCTCTTTTTCTTTGTTTCATCTTCTTCTCAGGGAAAAAAAATTATGTTTAATCCTTGTGGACCATTAATTTTTGTAAATATAATATTATATATATTTATTTATTTTGTGGTTATGGTGACATGATGATCGTGCCTCATTTCTCACTCGAAATGTGTTTGGACCTTTTTAATTTTTTTTTTTTGAATAATTTCAACGTAATGACCTGAATTTATACATGTAAAAAGAGGTAATTTTATGTTCATATGATATATATATATATATATGTATATGCACGATAAGAGACTAAAATGAAAACGATGGTACTAAATTTTTTATTTATTATATGGTATTGATATTGGAAAACTCGTTATGATTATTTTAATTATTTAATCAAAGATTTGTCTATAAAATCATATCGGTATTGTACAATGAATGTGTCTCAGAAGATTAGAACGAGTAATGGGAAAATATTTTAATTTATTATTGAAGAATATTTTACAAAGAAAAAAAAACCATTAGATTAAAATAAGTAAGAAAAAAGAAAAGCATTAGGAAAATGGAATTGTTGTCGCGTGCTTTTTCATTCTGATTGGTGGCTAACTAGGAAACGAGAAACAAACAATAATTTATTTGTTCTATTTATAAATGTTACAATTTTAGGTATATACATATTACATATATATACTACACGATTCGTACATACATACAAATAGACATAATAATTGGTCTTTTTATGAGCACAATATATATATATATATATATATATGTTATGATCTTAATATAGCATTTAAATGTTAAAAATACATTGATCTATTTAACTAGGTGACAAAAAATAATTGGACAAAAAATTTTATGTAGAGGAAAAAACATGGTTCACAATAAGCCGGGATGTTCGTGAATATGTTCAAAGGTAATCAAACATATATATATATATATATATAGTCATGTCTCGTCAACTACGTGTAAAGAATATATATATAGATATATATATATATATACACG
This sequence comes from Gynandropsis gynandra, assembly GCA_036759665.1. NCBI lineage: Eukaryota > Viridiplantae > Streptophyta > Magnoliopsida > Brassicales > Cleomaceae > Gynandropsis > Gynandropsis gynandra. Next base: position 169,333 of record CM071866.1, on the reverse strand, counting down.
AATCGACATGACGTTAATTGATGCGCACGAAATCAGCCAAGATGAGAAGAAATATGTTAATTACATTGATAATATTTTGTTTCAATTCTATTGATCTATAAATACATATTATCATAATAACCAAGATAAATTAGTTTAAATTTCTCTAGATTATATTCCTATAAAGTTTAAGTGAAAGATACAAGATAAATTAGTTTAATTGATGAATGAAAAAATCTTTAATTGAGATTTGAATCTTTATTTATATAAACCAAAAATATTTGAATCTTCATGCTGAGAAAATATTTATATAAACAAAATAGAACTTTAATATATATGTTGGTTTTACTATATTTACTTGGTCCACAGGTAAGTCAAGAAGAACGTGATATCATAATTATAGTTTTGTTAATTATCATTAAAATATTTAGAATGTGATTGCGAACATTAATCATCCCTTCACCACACATTTAAATCCACTCTCTTTTATCATTATCCTAAGATTAGCCGATATAAACTTTACCTTATATGCCCACTAGCTAATAATGATAATATAATATCACAAGAATATATCTCTCAAATTTTTTTTATGAATATAGTGTGTATGATCGAAATTTTTTTATCGAATAAATTGAATTCACAGGTTCATATAATCATGGTTTGGAAGCCTAAATCTCACAAGCGATTAAAAATTGCGTAAAAATGTAATTTATTAGGATTAAATAACATAATAATGACTAAAAAAAGACTTTATGTTTATGATTAAGAATAATGTAGGTTTATGAGAATATCCCGCATGTAGCACTATCATTCACATATGACCATAGGTGTCTTTTTTTTCACATATATATATATATTTTAAAATTTCCCTATTAAATATGGAAACCATATTAAGTTGCAAATTAGTATAAATAATTATTAATCCTTGTCCATTTTAATTTCGAAGAATTTATACATGCATTCTACATACTTACCAAGAAATAGAATTTACTGAAACAACCTAAAAAACAATATTTCTTTTAGAAAAATACGTGAAATTGGATTAAATATGAAAAAAGAGCGTAGACCCAACAGTCATCGTAGTTATCATCTCAATATATTATATATTAGATTAGGTTAAACGATGTATAATAATGATAATAAAAAAAACATTTAGAAAGAACCCTAGAAGAAGAGTGGTTGTTAATTACAATATAGATTAATTAATAAATGGGACAAAGGCTTGTTATATATTTATTTATCAACCGGTGGACATCCATTTATCATAATAAATGTTTGCATTAATTCTTTTAAGTATATCCTTAGCTAGTTTCCTAATTTAGATTAAAATTTAGTCTAATCATAAGCAAAATCTAGTGGATGATCCAACATTGTGACAAAATCTCTCCCTTTGCCTTTAGATTTTCTCTTTCGTCATAATGGAACCCTAGAGCCTCCACATGTATTTTATCCACCATATTTTTTTTGTTTAATTAGCTTTTTATGAATTACATATCCAAATTATATAACATATAAATGCTTAAGTGTTAAAATTTTCATATAAAAATTATAAAATTTTATAAAACATATAACTATGAATCACTCCATTTATTATCAATCGTTTTTAAAAGAAAATTCTTAAACCTTATTAATAATCATACAGTTAGTAATATTTTTTTCTTCTACTAATAATATATATCTTGGTTGTCAGTGACAACTTGCACGAAAATAGTAAAAGCCTATATGACCTATAAATATTGCACCCACCATGAAATTTAAATATTTTATATTATGTATAGCAAGTTGGAGTGGACAAAATCTTTACTTGCTTAAAACCCATTATATAAATAATGTGTGACCAATACATAAAATAAATAAATAAATAGTTTAATAATGCAAATTTTAGGCACAAGATGATTATCTTATTTCATTCAAATTTTCATTTTTTTGTGTGTGGAAATATTCACATTCCTTTAGATAGGATTAAAAGATAGTCATAAAGCTCATAAATTTTTTCTGACAATTATAAAAGAAACGACAGAGAGTATTGTTTCAACGTGTATATTTCATTAAAAATAAATTTGGTTTATTATTTTAAAAAATGCTTTTGTGCGACATGGAAAATTAGAAATACCATAAGGAACTTAAAAAGTAAACCAAGGTGGTCTGCCATCGGTGAAAAGGCATCCATCATTTTAACCCTCCCAAAAAAATTTTAAAAACAAATCTTAAAGAATCATTAATTAAATAATCACCAATTACGACCGACAAATTGTGAATAATATAAACATTAAATTCATGTTAAAAATTAATGCATTACATTTCCTAGATTCATATGTATAGGATAAACATTCTCTCCAAAAATGTAAACTCGAATATTTGATGGTGCTATACCTTTAAAGGTAAACTATATTTTATTTTCATATACTATGGAAATTAAACGTAAAACGGAAATGATAAAAAAAAAAAAATTTTTTCTTTTTGGGGTCATTTTTTTTACGCGATAATTTGAAACTCAAACCATAACAAAAATAAAATCTTGAATTGGTAATCATCTAATTGTTGGATTTATTTGAGAAAATAAATGTTTACCAAATGGATGATCAAAGAGAAGGTTGGCTTTTGTAAGAGTCCCACTTCCCACGTAAAAGTTCTTTTTCTTTCCCACCACTCATTTTTTTCCCATATAAAAAAACATAAAATTAAAACGAAAACATACATACATATTACATGCATGTATACATGCATACATGCATGCATGCAAACATACATAATAAAAATGTAACAAAATGTTACTAAAATATATCTAACCAACTCGGAATTAAAATATTCGATAGAACAACCTTTTTTTTTTCCAATAGTTACGATACAACGGACAAACATTCTGTCGGTAAATTACAAGTGGTTCATTTTTAATAAATACAATGCATGATACAAACAAAAGACTAAAGAATTAAATGAATACAAAAGTAATACAAAAAAATAAATTTAAATACATTGATTGATGTCCATTTATTATGATTTAATGATACTGTAAAACCTATGGTTGAGATATGTGTGGTAATAAAAAGAAAGAATTTTTAATATGATTGATTCATTTCCAATTATTGACATATGTGTGGCGGTGATAGAGGAGATCTTAAATTAAACTATTTATTATACCAATATATATATATATATATATATATTCCTCGATTCTTTTGTGAAAACTCGACACTTAAGCATGTAAATGAAGGAAAAAAAACAAAAAAAAGTTGTGGTGATCTGTAAATCAATTATTAGGTGACATTACGACTCGAGAGAGAGAGGTTGTTTGCACGAGTCATGGTTGAAAGCATTACATATATACATATATATATATATGTAAATGATAGAATCATGAAAATAAATGCAATGATATAACATAAGGTATCCAAATTTGGGCCGATTGAAACAAAGCCCATGAATCAATGAAATAGCAAAATGGATTTAATTAATTTATAAGAAGGAAAATACGAAAGCATATATATAGCATAATAAAACACTTAGTGGGGAATCATGGTATTGTATTTTGTGGAGAGGTCATTAATATTAATTACGATCTATCTCACTCTGTCTCTTAATATATATATATATATCATTTGAAAATATAACAAATTCATAATATTCCCTTTTGGGAAATAGACTTTGGCTGACGCATTCTAGACTCATCCCACCACTTAAACCTTTTTTTTTTGGTAAAAAAAAATAATGAAAATCCAAAGCAACGTTTAAAAAAAAAAAAAGAAAACGATGTCAGTAGATGGTGGAGATGGCGGCTCTTGTAATGGTGGGTCCCATTAAATCTTATTTTCTATTTTAAAATAAAAGATCTTAACAGAAACTGAGCTCTAGTTCAGATACAAAGTAAGTGAATTTATTGTACTTAGATCTTGTACTAATCCACAAGTAAAGTGTTTATAAAGCCTCCTATTAGGGTTTACCAGTGGCCATGTTTATGTTTCATGGTAGGAGTGTGCACCCGCGGGTACCCGCGAGAATCTCGCTACCCGCACCCGAACCCGTCCCGCACGAGTAACTATTTTTAGTACCCGTACTCGTACCCACAAGGTGTGGGTATCCGCTGTTCGAATACCCGCAAAAATCCGTCAAAATTTTCAAAACCCGCAGGTATCCGTCCCACAAAAAAGAACTCAAAACGCAGGAGGGAGGGAGAGAGGCGTTCGGTTAAAATCACGGCGGTGCGGTGAGAGGGGAGAGAGAGAGGAGGCTGGAGCGGCGGCGGTGAGAGGGGAGAGAGAGAAGGCTGGATGGGCGGTGTATCGAGAGGGGAGAGAGAGGAGGCTGGAGCGTCGGGCGAGCAGCATCGAGCGGGGGACGTCGACTGAGCAGGAGGACACCGGCGACGGTCTCTAGGGGGAGGCGATTTCAATTTTTCAGAGAGAGGCGGCGGTATGACTGACTACACGGTTTCAGAATTAGGTTAGGGGAAAAGAAGGTTAGGTTTTTAGGATTACAAGAGCATTTAGGTAATAAATATTAAAACCAGGAGTATTTATGTAAATTTTTGCGGGTACCTGCGAATACCCGTTTGTGAAACAAAATTACCCGTCCCAAACCCGAACCCGCAGATATTAAAATTAAATTACCCGAACTCGAACGAACCCGCAGGTACGAGTAATTTTTTGTGGGTTCGGGATGGATTTCGAGACAGGACGGATAGTACGGGTTTTTTGCCCACCCCTATTCCATGGTTCTTCTATTAGGGTTTATCAGTGACCATGTTCATGTTCCATGGTTCTTCTATTAGGGTTTATGAGTGACCATGTTCATGTTCCATGGATAAAGAAGGGTTCTTCTCTTAGGGTTTACACCATATTCATGTTCCATTCTATTAGGGTTTACACCATGCATACATACATGTAAACGACAACATACATGTTCATGATCATTATTATTCTAAACAGACTGTTTTAAGTTGTCATATTACATGCATGCATGCATGCATACATGTAAATGAAAAGATACATGTTCATGTTCATGTTCATGTTCATATTCATTATTATCCTCATAGTGGACTTCGATTGACGTCTTTGTAGAGCAAATAACGAGATCGAGTTTTACCCAAAGCTGCATACCTGAAAATATAACATTAAATTCAGACATTATTAACATCTTCAAATCAACATGTCTTTACCATCAATTATGATTATTTACCATTGAGGAACAAAAGGAGCCATCCATATGACATCCCCAGCTTCAATTGGGTACCTATCCAACCAAAACCAATGCTTACTCCATACAAATTATCCAACTATTTTATTTTACCCCATAAAACATGAATTATTATTTTCAACCTAAAAAAATCCAAACTTATATTTTTTCCCTTAAAAACACTAACTTTAGGATATGATTAATTTGATAAATTTGTGTTTTTAAGACAACATTTAAAAATTCAAAGAGTTAAAATATGATTTAGTATTTTTGTTTGTGTATGAATATGATTAATTTGATAAGTTTGTGTTTTTTAGACAAAATGTAAAAATTCAAAATTTTTAGGTTCAAAGTAATGATTTGTGTTTTATAGCAAAAATTAAAAAGTTTGGTATTTTCTACACTATATTCTTAAAGTTAGTGTTTTTAAAACAAAAAATATAAGTTTGGATTCTTTTAGATTAAAGATAATAATTCATGTTTTATAGACTAAAATAAAACAATTTGATATTTTTTTTTATGTTATATTTGATTTGATGATGAAAGAAAGATTAGAGTGAAATGAATTTACCAGCTATCACCCAAACGGTAAATGCCTTGGCCTTCTAGAAGTAATAAACCATGTTGGTTATAATGAACCTCCTGCAAAAGAAAAGAGTGAGAGAAGGAAAGAAGATAAAAAAAAAAAAAAATTGACTTATAATATCAAACAAATTACTTTTTACCTTCACATTCAGAAACTCTCCCGGTTGAAAATCCATAATCTGTAATTACCGAGATAATATTTAACTTGTTTTACTCTCAAGAACACAAATGAATATTCAAATGTATAAAATAGCTTACATGGATGTTAAAGTCATATGGAAGTGATGCCGGAAGAAGCTTTCTCAGTTCAAACACCTGTTATTACCAAAAGGGTATGTAAAAAACGATGCATTTACAAGAGCAGGACTTAGAGTATGACTGGTGGAGGAGTATCAGTCGCCCGCAAACGCAGCGATTGCGCTTTTCAGCGATTATGGACGAGATGAAAATTGACTGGTAGAATCGCAACTACTTGCAACCGTCACGAATCGCAAAATTTAAAAATCTGGAAATAGTTGCGATATAATTGCGATGGGATGCATTTTGATTAAAAGACGTAAATGCCCTTCAAATTTTTATGAAAATTTAAAAAAAAATTATTAATCGTAAATATATATATATAAATTTTTATATGTAAATATATTAATAATTTTTAATTGATTTAAATAAATTCTTTTATTAACAATTGATGTCTATTTTAATATTTTTGTTTAAAATGCAATCACAACAGTTCTGTACCATTCACTTCAAATCACAATCGCTACCAAAAATAACGATTTCACCATTCAGATAAAATGAAACAAAACGCCACCAATCGCAAACGCAGCGTTTCCACCAGTCAAGCCCTTACTCGTAACCCAAAATTGTATATGAAACAACATACGATCAAGTAGTAGTAGAGTCGTAAGCCCCTAACTCTTCAAGAATATTCTATTTTTAGGTGCAAGACGAGATCATTTAATCCTTATCGATAGTTATGAAATACCCATTAACGGTATAACCGAGAACTCGAGAAGAAAAGGGAAAGTGAAGAGTTCAAAAACTAACCTCACCAGGAGTTTCGAGAAGTGGTTGCTTCTCTGTTGACCCGACAATAAGTTCCGTGGCATGATTCCCAACAAATTCATCATACCTAATAACGTGTTAATTAACGTCTTTTAAATACAATGAACGGTAATTACGATGTAAAAACTAAACCTTTTCAAGATCAAGTAAGGAAGAAAAGGCAAAACCTTCGTTCGAACACAACGAGAGTTGCAGATCCATCGCAGTTGAAGGAATGATCAAAGTTTGGAGGAAGGTATGCATATGAATCAACCTGCATGATAATATTGCTATGGCTTCGCCTCATTGATGCAAGAAAAACGAGTAAACGTATAATGAACAAAACGCTATTACGTATAGCGAGTCATTTGACGGTAAAATTATGTAAAAAGTCGTAAAAATCAAGATTATTGCAGAAGAAGATGAGGATCTTAAAATATGAATTCAAATCAGAAACTTTGAGTAAAGTTTATAGAATACAAATCATACCGTCAATATCTTTATGGTATGAGATGAGTTAGAAAGTGTGACGGCGCCCTCAACCACGAATACGAAGCTTGAAGAAAATTGAATGTTTTGAAAGAGTTAGAGATATAGAGATAATTACGAAAACGCCATTGTCGAACAAAGATCTTCTTGAGGTAACTATACCGTTCTACGTCATGTGGAGGTAGACCTGATTTTGACATGTCTGCACAAAGATACAGCAAATGGATACAGCAAAGATAAGTATAATGGCATACTCTACAAGTTTAAATGATAGTCTCCGATTCATCAAACTTCAATCGATTCGATTGTTCATTGTGAGAAGAGATTCAAAGGGTATGAGGGACGAAGGTCGAACCTTTCATTTTCGCGAAGAACATGACAAAGTGGGAGCCCATTGCCGGTGTGATCAAATAAGCTCCCAATGTGTTTGTCCTGTCGAAAGTTTGAAGCTTTGAAATTAATTACAGAAGGAAGAAGTAATTAATTACAGAAGGAAGGAAGAAGCATAGTACCAGTCAGGTAATGGACTGAAAACGTGACTTTCCGGCGTTATTACAGCATGGTCTGATTTGTAAACACTTCTTGTGAATCCCGGCAAATCTACAATACCAATTGAATCTCATCTGTTCATCCTAAAACTTAATCCTTATTATATTATCTCCTTTTCAGGATTGAATTTTTATCAGAAAAATCATCTAAGACTCCATCACCGGAGATAAATTTGGATTACTCATGAAATTGCCCATTTGATTAAAAAACTGAATCTTTGATTCATGAAATTGCCCACAAAAGTTTTAACCTAAAACGAGAATCAAGTATGGAACTTTGTACTAACATCTATGGAAACCCTAAACCCTAAAGCCTAAACTAATGGATGAGCTTAACAGGACAATGACTAAAAACATTATAAATCACCTTGGAGATGTGAAGGAGAGAGAGTAGGGTTCGTGACTTTCCAGTAGATGGGTTTTGACTTCTCCTCCGATTCTGCAATCGACGGCGCAGAACAGAACCCATCATCGCCTCTCCAGGCCTCCACCAAACCTTTCCAATGGAGAAATTCATGGTTTATTTTTTAAAAGCTCTCAACTTTATGAAGAATCTGACACAAAATTACTCACTGATAATAATGATGGAGGAGAGTATGGGAATCAAACGCATTGCTCTTCTTCACGATGATTAATGGCTTTCTCAATGAGTGAGATACTGAACACAACACAGGTCTTAAGTTGTGAATAATCTAAAAAATCGATAATAACAATTGAATTTCTGTATTTTGTAAAAATGTTGGATTTATTTTTTATGGTTTAAAGTTTTTCTAATTTTTCACTATTTTTAAATACCTTGATATTACAGATATCAGAAAACATTTGAAATTTGAGAAATTTTAGATGATAAAATCTAATACTTTTTGGACAATCATATAATTTTTTTTGGACAAAAAATAACATGTCAATTTTTTTTTTCATTATTGTTATTGACGGGTTGGATTTCTGGATTTAACTTAATGTAGAAATATGGGGATTATTATGTAAAATAATATGAATGTTCATCACTCCACGCCGTTTTCTGATATTCACCGAAAACACCATGCCGTTTGTCTCTTATACTTGTTTCGGCGGTTGAAGGCAAAACTGCCTCCTGTCGAAGGATATAAAAACCCATCATCGGAGAGTTTCCTGTTAGAGTCCTTATCGATGGTCCACATGTCGAATAACGAAATTTCCTACCGGAAAGTTTATTCCGGTCTTCAATGTTCGACTGGAGTCGGCGTCTCCGGCTTCAATTTCCGAACCAATCGCTTGATCGAGCTTCCTGATTACGGTATTTCTCTTCAACGTTTAACTCCTTCATTAGCTGCTCGGAGTTTTTTGTTTAGTAATGTTCTTAGATTCTGTAAAGATTTGTTATCTGATACGGTCTAGTGGTGTTGGAATAGCCTTCGGTGAGGATTAACTGTCTGAATTTAATGTAAAATTGAAGATCAGACTCTTGATGGGTGAATTTTAGGCATGAAATTCGTGTTTAAAATGGTTTATCAGGAACTTGAATTCTAGGGTTCGATTTCAGCATCATGAGATCAGCTAATAAGTGGTGAGAGGCATGTTTGAATTTGTAGACTTGCTTATCGTTTATGACAAAGAACATTAAATTTCCTGTTGTGTGAATGTATCTTGACTTGAAATTATCAGTCAATTGATGTATGAATTTGTAGAATAGATGTTGAACCTTGGGTGATCACAATAACTTTTCAATTGTTTATACTTTTATTAAATATGATTTCACCTCGTAGACTCTGTTGATTTCTGGTATTTGTTTATGTTGCAAAAGTTGACCAAAAGATTGTGATCATATAGGAAGGTAGTTGACTTGAAAGAAGCAGTCAAAGATTGTGATCATATAAGAAGTTAGTTGACCTGAAAGAAGCCGACAAAGATGCTATAAGAAGTTAGTTGACCAGAACTCATAATGGATGTGAAACAGAGATTGATTGAAGTGGCTGAAGATGGGAATGTTGAGATATTCTATATGTTGCTTTCTCATGATCCGTATATCCTTGACAGGTTTGATCACTTACCCTTCTGTGATACGCCATTACATGTTGCTGCACGAACAGGAAAAACTCATTTCGCCATGGAAATAGCGACGTTGGAGCCCTCGTTTTCCTGGAAGCTAAATGAGTCAGGGCTAACCCCCATGCATTTGGCATTACAAAATGACTGTTTTCAGATGGTCAGAGGTTTTATGGCCATTGACAATAGCTTAATCCGAATCAAGGGGAGAGGAGGAATAAGGCCTTTGCATTATGTGGCTCAGACAAGCAATATAGAATTCAAGAATTCTTTTATATACATACCTCGGTTTGAGTGAATTCTTGAATGCTTTTCCTTCTTCTATAGAAGAATTGACAATTGCTGTAAAGAATCACAACTTTAAGGCTTTTAAGGTTATGTTACGATGGCTTCAAGGGGTCAACAGGGAGGATATCTTGAAGTGGAAAGATGAAGATGGTAACACTATTTTCCACATTGCTACATCGACAAATCAAACCGAGGTATGTATATGTTATTTTGAAGTAGATTCTTATTTTTATCATTCACACTTCCATGATCGACTAAAGTGTCAAACTGAGTTTCAGTTTAAAAGGTTAATAATGTCTTAAATAGACCATATGCCATTATGCTTTATGTTATGTTCTTAAATAGACCATATGCTAACAATTTCTACTCTCTCTTTTGTGGGTATTGTATTTATTTATATTTAAAATTCTAATATTTTTTGTTTTATACATTGCAAATGATCATGAGATGTTTATTCCTTATTCTATGCTTTTTATGTTTACTCATTATGCATCTCTTTGTATTTCTTTGTTTTCTTCTCTATAATTTACTTTTTAGACCACTAAGGCTAAGTGTTGTAAATGGACCACCCTCCCATTCACGGATTTTTATTTAATCCACCTATAATTTTATTAGTTTTAGGAAATTTTTGACTCCCAAAAAATGGATTGACTGACTGTAATTTTTTGTGACTCGTGGACCATTTTTAATTATATTTTTATTTTTATTTGCATCGTTTTAATTTATATTTTTTTTTCAAAATTTATAGTTTATATATAAATTTCTAGCTATAATTCTATCATTTTGATTATTTTATGATACCGCGGATTTTGATATATGTTAATGGGCCGAGCCCATTGTTTCTTTAGGCCCATTAATAAATTTCCTAAGGCCCAGTTTCTTCCCTGGTCATCGTTATCGTTTTGACCTCTCTCTCTCTCTCTCTCAAATATATCTTCTCCTTCACGGAAACTGAGCTCTAGCCGGAGATTTCATTCTTCTTCCCGTCCCCTTGTTTCTCTCTCCACTAGCTTCTTTTCTCCGTTCAATGGCGGAAGCATCTCCAGCGATTTCTCCGGCACCAAGCTCCGATCCAAATTGCTAAATCCGGCATATCTCTCCAGTTCCAAGCCTAAGCGCGGCGTCGTCACTATGGTACTTATACCAATTTCGATTCTCGTGTTGCTTCTCACTTTGCTACTGTACACAAAATTAGGGTTCTGAAATTGCGGTTTTCACAATTTGAATCGGAGACCTGGCTTGGTTAATTTGTGAGGGTAAGAGTATAGGGTGATTCGTCCTTCGAGAAATTGTTGCTTGTTATGCTTGAAACAGACCAGATGATGGACTGCTTATACTTGATTTTTTTTTTTTTTTTGAAAAGAATGTTGATTTCTTTCAGGTTCTTAAATTAATGGGTGACGCTTCATGATTATTTATAGAATTGGGTATGAAGCTTAAAAAGTGTATTTTTTGAAGAAATTGATGAGGAAGAAGCTATATGTTTGTCACTTTCTTACTATAGATGTGTCCTGAGGGGCACTAGTAGTTGATTCAAGAACTAAGCTCCATCAATCTTTGTCATTTATATTCGTTTTCTTGAACATTTGGCAATTTTTAAGGTTTCAAGCACATAATTTGGTATACAATTCACTCTTTCGCTTTAGCTACAATGTGTTTAGGGAGTTCATCTTAAGCAAAAACAAAAAGTGTATGCCTTTGGTCTATAGTCTTTGAGAGTGATTAACATTTGGTGGCATTATCTGAGCATGGTATCATCTGTCAACAGGTTATTCCTTTCTCAAAGGGACCTACATCAGAACAACCTCCTCCTGATCTGGCATCATACTTGTTCAAGAACCGAATTGTTTATTTGGGAATGTCTCTTGTTCCTTCAGTTACTGAGTTGATGTTAGCAGAGTTTCTTTATCTTCAGTTTGATGATGCAGAAAAGCCAATTTACCTCTACATAAACTCGACAGGAACAACCAAGGTAATTTTTACTGATCCTCTTTAAGCAACCGATTGAACCACATTCAAAGAATATATGGCCAGTTTGTGTCAAACACGAATGATTGATGATTGATTCTTAAAAAACTTTTTGATAATATTTATCTTTGTTCCCATTTCAGGGTGGTGAGAAATTGGGCTACGAGACTGAGGCTTTTGCAGTCTATGATGTCATGAGGTTATTTTTTTTCTCTGTATTTACTTCTTTATTCTTACCAGATATTTTAATGACATTTTAGCATCTATGACTTGATGTTTAAATCCTGGGGACTGCTTATAGTCAGAACCAAACCTCAATTGGTTTTCAGATTAAGTTTTTCTTGAGTTAATTTGGGTCTCATTTTCTGTTCATCCATGCAAGACTCAAACTTACTTCTCCTCAATTTCAGTTATGTGAAGGCACCAATCTTTACCCTTTGTGTTGGGAATGCTTGGGGTGAAGCTGCTTTGCTTTTGACTGCTGGTGCAAAAGGAAATCGTTCTGCCTTACCCTCTTCAACGATTATGATAAAGCAGGTTCTCCCATAACTTCTTCTCTTTAAGAATTACGAATGACGCTTTGCTTTCTGCCCCAAAAGAGTTTCATCAGCTTCTTGTTCTGGAAAAACCTCAGGTGTGCGCGTTGGATACACGTGAATTTGTATTTTCTCATGGTTCTTTCTGTTTATTTTTAGCCAATTGCTCGATTTCAAGGTCAAGCAAGTGATGTTGAAATTGCAAGGAAGGAAATCAACAACATAAAGACAGAAATGGTGAGAACAGTTAATTCGTTTTGAATTATTTATAGATCTCTGCTAATAAATGTCTGCACAACGTGGTAAGAAATTATATTGTGAAAAAACATAATGAACAATTTGTTGATCTTTGCGACTTACACTGGATGTTTTTATGAGAGATACGTGGCATAGTTTAGTTCTTAAATATAAATACCTCCTAGTTACCTCTGCGGATATACATTAAATAGAAAATAATATGAAATGTAAAGTTGCAACAGGATTAAAGATACATTAAAGATGATTGAATTGCCCATCACAGTCTCTTTCCTCTCTTTATTATCCAACTGAAGTTTAATCAGTTCTATTGATCTTTAGTTTAAAGTATGTTGTTCAATCTTTTAACTAAATTATATATAAATGGTATATTCAAAGGTGAATCTGTTGTCAAAGCATACGGGTCAAGCCCCAGAGAAGATTGAAGCTGACATGCAACGCCCGAAATATTTCAGTCCAAGTGAAGCCGTTGAATATGGTATCATTGATAAGGTAAGCAAAAAGCTTTTCACTTTCTGCAACAATGAATTGTTCTTCTGATCAAATCGATTTTCTGCAGGTCCTTTATAACGAACGAAGCAGGGAAGATAGTGGAGTCGTTTCAGATCTTAAAAAGGCACAACTCATCTGAGATTCAGAAACATTGGCGTCCTGTTTCCCCCCAGGTAATGTTAATTTACTGATGATGTTATTGGAACATTGTGAATTTACTGAGAGTCAGCTGTTATTGGTATTATTATGTATAGACATCATATTTAGATTCTTGGAAAATCATGAAATCCAAGTATTGTTAGACAAAATTTCAATTTATAAATAAGTATTTTATTCCTTGATATTGGGGTTTTGGTGATTTGAACAGAACCAACGAATCAAACATACAAAGGGAGAGATATTATGAGGTAATATCATTGAACATATGTTTATTAGGGTTCTGTGAACAGACAACACTCATCAGATTCATAGGAAGTAAACAGTAAGTGTTTATCTTTTTTATATATTCAAAGAACAGACAACAGTCTTCCAAATGGGTTTTATCATATCTTTTGATCTCTTATATCTTTGTATATATATCTATATATATACATCCCTAAAGAAAAATAAGGCAATCATAGATTAAATAGATAACTTTATGTATGCATATTTGTGTGTCAAAAGGGTAACTTGTTGGAAATCAATTAAAGATTGCATATATATTTTATACGTATAAAAATCATTCGTGTATGATCGTTTGGAACCACAAAATGTTTGGAATCCGCCAGGATTTGGAGTAGAAAAAATTTGTTACGAATACATCTTGAAAGTTCTTTCGTAATTTCATGATAATATATCAAGTAATTCATCTATATATATTAGACAATTTTAAAATTTTAAAACTTTTAAATTAGGTTAAGTTAAATCTAAACTTATTTAATATATAGTATTTGCACGAAAAACATGTGAAATGTACGGTGCCTGAATATTGTAACGCAAAGGGGGTGACAGTCGTAGTAACGGATTATGGGCAAGGAGACCGTACGGACTTATAATGAACAAAGCGGCTTTCGGAAAGCTGGCACGAGCTTTAACAACATTATGCCAATTTATCCTTGAAATTTCTAGAATAGTCAACAGACTTCTCAAAAAATGAATTATACTTATATATTTCAAATCATAGATATATTATACATACAAGTTTAAATATTAATTGTAGTATGAACTCCAAAAAAAAAAACATCATAATATATATGTCCATGAAAACATTTATATAAAAATATCAATCATGTCATGTTTCTAAGCCAAATCATTCAAAATACTAATAATCTTTTTTCTTATTATTATTTCAAGAGAAAACATAAGATGAAGATTATGAATGTATCATCCCAAAGAAGAATCTGTGTTTACCTTGCTTTGTGAGGATTCTGAATCCAAGGGGTTCTTCTTCTCACCAGCGTTTGCGTTTGTGTTTACGTTTGCGTTGGCATTTAGTCGTGCCATGGCTCGTTTCTCAGCTTCTTCGATCTTTTTAAATGTATGTTCTTCTGTGACAGCCATCATTTGCTCCATGCTTTTCTTCTCTCCTTGGAGCTGAATCTCCATTATTGATTCTGCATGCTTGTCTATTGGTTTGAAGTAATCTTCAATTTTAGCCTCCTGCAAAATATAAAGACCACTAAAGGATTAGAAAGATGGATATATATATATATATATGTACCACTAAGCACCTAAAAAAAACAATAGCCATCAACAACAACGAATAGCATCTCAAATATTTGACCCACGTAACACACACATTTAGATAACGATTATCAACAAATAAGCAAATGGGTAAAATCTTATCAAGAGATTGTCAAAATGAAAACGCAAGACTAACCGTTTCTTCGAGCTGTTTATTCAAATTCTGCATCTCTTCAACCACACGACGGACCTCAGATAATATAAGTCGTTCAGGCAGTCGGTTTATGTCAGCTTTCTTTTGTTGTGCCTGAAGAGCAAAGGTGACACTCATTTGCATCATCAATCATATTATGGTTATAGTTTTCATTCCCAAGAAGAAGGAGAAGAAAAAGTGATCTTCAGTGTTCTTCAGCTTTTACAAATACCCTGATATCCCCATTAAAAAAGTGGAGGATCATATCAAGCGAGTATTATTAACAGGCTTTCCTAATCAAAGTTTCAGATTGTCAATGGCATAACAAAGGATGAAATTCTAGACAAAAAGGTTTCTCCAATCTGTTGAACCAAACTAAAGTACCTAATCAAGTTTTGGATTGTCAATGGCATCAACACGAAAATGAAGTAAAGAAAATTGGGGAGGGGCAAAACCTGCTGGAGACGCTTCTCGAGCTGCAACCTATAATTGCGGATTCTCCTTTGTTCATACCCGGAGAGGACTCTGACATAGAACATTGCCTTTCTCCCAAATTCTAAAAGCTTGTTCATCTCTTTGGAAAAATTGAACCCTCACAATCAGAGTTTTCCTGAACCAAACACAGATGAAGAAAACACGATCAAAATCAAATATTTGCCATGAAATTACAGCAAATCGCACACCGAATGAAGCAACCACAAAACCCCCAAACCAAATATTTAAAAAAAAAAAAAAAACACGAAAAGTAACCATATCGTGAGATGAACTCGTCATCCGACAAATCAACAACGAATAATCGGCCTGTTAAACCGAAAAACATACAAAAAGCACACACTGAAACCTCAAATCGTAGTAAAACAGATCCTGAGAAACTCTAACTAGCTGAGAAATTATTAAAGTGCACCGATCTTCAGAATCAGAGAAATGGAAATAAGGAGAACGTAAAGGAGAGGCGATGGAAGAGGAGAGCAAACCAAAAGACGAGGAGACGTCGAATTCAGAAGGCGGAGGCCGGCGAGAGCGAGGAAGACTGGAAGGAGCGATGGCTCCTTTCTCTAATCAGACGGTCACGATTGAACCCTTCATTTCTCTTTTCTTCTTTTGGGCCAAAATGGGCCTTATGTTTCTTCTCCAGGCCCAATATAAGCCTAAATTTCATTATATATTATATATAATATACAATTTTATTAACAATTTATTACATCAAACATACAAACAGAGAGGTGAAAACGGAAAGAGAAAGGGAGAGTTTTCAGTCAGTCGTCTCTTCTCTTCTTCTTCTTCTTCTTGGAATTCTTGAGCTACACAACACAACCAACAAAGCCATTAGAGCCATATATGCCTTAAAAGGCAAATAATGGTCGAAGATCAAAGTGAAACGTAACGTACCATGAGGATGGAAATACGAACAAAGAGTGCGGCAAAGTCAGTGAAAAGAGTAAGAGAGTGATTGACGTAGTCGAGATCACCGATGTGTGCCCTTTCCACTATCTCTTGACTGTCTACTACTACGTATCCCACGAACAACATCAATCCCACGTATAACTACACACACAATACACATCACTCACGTTTTCTTCCCTTCTCTCTTCTCAAATCATAACATTGTGACTACTAACTGAGTTAGATGGGTTACCTCGAACTCAAATAGGGCAGCGGATCCACCCATTATGGAAGAGAAGAAATTAAGCCATATAAGGATTGAGAGGCCGGAAGAGAGGAATCCCCCCAGGTACAGATATTCCCTTCTCCTTGATAACAATGCTGCAGCCGAGAAACAACCAAATGCCAATGCAGTGCCCCCAAACGAAGCCATCAAGATGCTGTAACACCAACATTTTGCAACCCAAATTGAAAATTGGTTTCTTTAACATTCTTGCTAAACTCATAGATTCCAGGCTTCCCAAACATATATGTTCAGTAGGATATCACCAAGATCTTACCATATATCATCATCATCATCATCATCTAAGATCTAACTTTCCATTGGTAGAAACAAACAACTGATCCAGTCAAAGTTTAAGGTTGAAAATAAAGCAATGTACTAGAAAGTTACTCCATTGCTACTCCTACTTTTGGTTTTCTATGTCTTTGTTCTAGCATAAACTCAAGAAGCACTTGGTGGATCTTCTTCTATACGATAGTTTCCTCTATTGAAACGTCAGAGGATATGGGCATAAATAAAACACAAGGGTTCAACTAAGCTGAACATTCCTAAACAAACCGAAAACAGACATCATTGTAATGTCATCCCGTAGTATTCTATACATGAAAGAGAAGTAATAGGAGAGTAAAAATACCTCGAATCCAAGCTCATTGTCAACTCAACAAGAGGACCGATTGAAGCACCTTGAAGAAGGGCAGATGTCATCAGAAGAGCCACCCTCTTTCGCTGATGGAGGAAGAATAACATTCACACAACAGAGTAAAGATTCCCCATGAAACAAATATATCAACAGCCAAAATACTACATAAATAAATAAATAAATACCTCCTCGAATGGAGGTGTCGAAAGCAGCCAACACATGCATCCGAAGCACCCGAGCATCGTCAGAAGACCGCCAATGTTCCATAGGAGATGGAGGTAAGCTCCAATGGCCGATGCTACCAGTGCGCAGCACAAGGTGAAATACACCTGCAAGTTTCCAGCGTTACCATACAACGGGTGTTGACACCTATCAGAAAGTACACTAGTCCCTGGATTACTGGCAAATTATTCCCCAATTCCGAGTTTTCTCGGTAACCAAACAAGCTGAAATATCAAATCCGTGACATAGACCAATGAGATTTCCAGAATTTACCCTCCAAATTCACATACTAATCGATATCTCGACTAAGCATTCCCTATATTCAACGCAGTTGCTCTATGCTGCTTCCCGTAATGTATCCGAAGTCAAACAAGGTCCATCGGAATGAGAGCAGATGATATGATGTAACATACCTGTCTGAGATGCCTCTGAACGACCGGAGAGATCTGGTGGAAGTTCTTGAAAGAGTTGTAGCTCCAGGAATTGGTTGATTCAGTGTCAAATAAAGAAGAGAGAGCCTCCATGATTGTTCGGCGAGCGAGAAAACGCGAGAAAATGAAAGAAAATGCACTTCTACGTAGTTGGCGGGGAGAGGCCGAGTTTTTATTTATATACCGTATAGTCGGCTCATCAGAATTCACGAAATTTCTAGCGCGGACGGTGATTTTCCCAAAATACCCTTGTAACCGCCTACGAACCGTCTAAGAATGAATGTCAATTCTGGAAACGTCGGGATATCTCGTACGATTCTCGACGTTTGTTAATAAGACCCCTATAATTCTGGTAAATTTATAATGCAACCCCAAAATTGTCTGAATTACAATTAAGCCCAATATATTGTGTACAAAATAATTTTCTGTCAAGAATTCGGAAATTTTAAAAAACAAAAATAATTGCGATTTTATGTCAAACAAAAGAACTAAATGTTATACGATGAGTTAGACGTTTTCCATTATCAAAAAAATACATTTATATTTGTTTATCATTGGTTTGGAACAGAACAAAAGTATTAAGAAAGCGTGTTGTGTTTGGACAAGGGAGCAACCGCGTCAGCGACCACCATGTGTTGCGTTTGCGTTTGTTTTTGGTGGCGGAGGAGCCTTTCATGAACGGGAGAGAAGAAGTGGTGTTGGAGAGCATGGTGGGCACTAATCCTTAACCTAGGGTTCACCGTCAAACATTTGTCCACAAGGTCAAATAACGACTGCGGAATTGCGTCCAAGAAATCGCTGCGTTTGGTGTTTAGTCTGCACCATTCCCTCAGATCTATTGGCTGCAAGTACCGAGACTCATACAGTTCCTGCAGGAAAGAACAAATGCATTGATCAAAGTTTACTTATATAGTCATATATCTTCACATTGTTATACCTGAGGAAATGAAGATTCACGGTTATGCAATTTGGCCACTTCCCATAATTCTTCACTACCTCTTAGCTTAGCGATTTCTTTCATGTTCCTGAGCATAAATCCGAGGATGTAATGATGAAAAAATGTTAACTTTATGAGAGGATTCAGTGAGAAAAGGGACTCGTACTGTTCAGGATCGCCGGTGAAGGGTGATTTTCCGATCATGAGGTATAGCAGAGTGACTCCTGCAGACCACACATCTATCTTAGGGCCCTGGACCGAAGATCTCAAGCAAACCTGCACCAACCCATTACAATTCAATATTCTCAATAGCCCTACCATATATGTTCATCTCATTACAAACTAAACACACCAGGGATCAAAGTATATTATGGCACTGGATTCATAATGTGTATGTGTATGAACACAGTTAGTTTATCCAGAGAGCTAGCATGAAGACTGGATATGGTTTAGGGCATAAAAGAGCATGGCAAATTGATAATGGTTACAATGAATGAAGACTGGATATGGTTTAGGGCATAAAAGAGCATGGCAAATTGATAATGGTTACAATGAAGGTACCTCTGGTGCTCTGAAGCCTTTGGTTCCAGCACAGGGTCCATCTTTCTTCTGGATTGCACTTCCTAGACAAGTCAAAATTAGAAAAGGGTTTAGGGGAGTAAGCCCTAGAAGAAGCAAGATGTATGCATATACCTTTGCTTGTTAAACCCGTGCCAGCCACAGGGACGTTGTTAGAGCGTAATGGCATAGGGGTCAAATAAAGAAGCTCCTTCTGAGTTTTTCCAGGCAGTGCAGCAACACGCTTCCTCATAGATGCAGGAGGTCTGGATACTTCATGGCTCGAACCAGACATTGTCTTCTGCACAAAGTTTATGAGCTCTTTCCTTCCATGGCACGGTAAAGGTTCTCTCTTTTTGTCACCTGAAGGGTTGTTCCTCGTGGTGGCTGAAGATACACCAGACCCATCAGCCCCTTGGCTGTTCAATCGGTCCCATCTGCTTAAATCATTTTGAGCTCTCATCTTTCCCACAGCCTTCTTTAGGCTATTGGGTGCTAAAGTTGTCTGGGGAGATTTGTTGGTCGCCAAAGCCTGATGCTTCTTGCTGGTGGTTGGAAGCTCAGACTTGGGACTTTGATCAGTGCTTAAATTGGAGACCGTTTTAGATTTGTCTACAAAACACAGAAGATATATAATCATTGTTTTAAAACATTTCAGCAATATTCTAAGTGTAAATACATCAGAGAGAATTTTACCAGTTCTCAAGTATTTCTGGTGTAAATCCTGTTAGAAAAAAGCCACAGAAAACATAAACTCAATTACAGAGTTGATTTGCAGGACTTATATATATATATATATATATATATATATAAATGCATATAACAAGAAACGAATAGACACTGACCCTATTGCAAAAAAACTATATACAATCACTCCAACAAGAAAAGAATTGCAAAGAGAGGTGAAGAAAGCCATAAATACTAACCATTGCGAGATTAAAGTCTATGAGATAGCCTCTGTTCGTCCTACGAGAGAAAAGGAAGTTTCCTGGCTTAACATCCCTATGAACAACATCCTTCAAATGTGCAGAGAAAAAAAAAAGGCATTTAAACTGTTTAGTTTCATGATTGAAGAAAAGAAGCAGTCAGTAGTAATGAAGTCTCTCAATACCTTCTTATGTAGACTTGCTAGAGCTCTGAACATGCAGTAACCATACCACTGTAGCTGGTACACATCAATCTCTCGCTTCAGTAACTCGGGTCTGTCATGTTCAACGTGCTCGAGTATAAAGCAATCAGAATTTCCACTCTTGAGACAGCCTTCATACTTTATTATAAAGTTTTTTCCCCTGGTTCAAACAAAAACAATAATATAATTTTTATTGAAGATTGGAGTTTCCAATGGATTTGAAGTAGAATAAGATCATAGTTACCCAAAGCGCTCCAGCATCCTTTGTTCGTTGATAACATACTGCTTCTGAGCGTCTGAATGAGGACCTGCATGAAGAAACACACATGAGGTATCTTACCACAAGAAACATGTGTGATACAGTGACAGAATACAGCTACATTTTATTCTGCTAACATACATTTAATGGCAACCTTAGTTCCATCACTCTTCTTCTTCGCCCTGTAAACAATTCCATAACCACCTGCCATTTGGAATTTACACAGATGCGCCATGATTAGGTCACACCCAGAGAAGTGATTTTACATAATAAGAATATGCATAAAAACTCAGGAAACCATTACCTGAACCTTCTTCTTCTTCAATGACGTAAGGCTCAAAATCTGGAAACGTGTGTTGCTTCGTCTGATCCTAGCAACGAGTATAATAAATTAAAATATAATGCCAAAGTTGCCTATTGAATGCTTAATGTTGATGCAAAGTAGCCATTTGAAAGGGGGTTAACTTAAGTAGAAAGCAACCTGTATCTTCTGATCTTTAAGTTGAATGCCATTCTGATTCTGCTTTCTCCTCTGGGACCCTTTATTTCTATTGTTATGCTGCTTCTGATGGGAAACAGTAGCAGCTTTTCTATTTTCCAAGGGTTCACATAGATCCTGTGGAGGCCTCACTTCATTCCCTGTTATGGCAGAAGGCTTCAATGGCAGTTCACCAGCAGGGGCACTGAAGATAACCAGATCATGATCTTCTCTCTTTGGTGGATTATGACTCAAAGAAAGCATATCTTCACTATCAGGTACAGTGTTTATAGATTTTAATTTACTTTCTGATGGCACAGAAGGAGCAACCACATTAGAATGCAAGAAACAGGTTTTCTTTTCAGCTTCGGGACAAGGATCAATCTTGTTCTTATCATTCTCATTGCCTTCCACAATTCCCATGTTTTCAGCAATCTCAACAACTGACATCTCAAACAAATTGTCAAAATCCCCAATATCAAGTGTATCAACATTTGCAACTACAAGTTGTTTTGAGTCTTCAGCCTCTACTGTTTTCGCGTCAATTTGCTTGTTTTCCTCTATGCAATCCATATGATTTGCATCCACTGAGCTTGTGGAAACAACAGCGTGTTTAAGAATCTGGGATTCATCAGCAATGCCAACCTCTGGAGCAGATGCTAATTCTGGTTTGCTTTCCTCTAAGTAATGAGTAGGTTTGAAATCCATTGAACTTGTGTTCAAAATATCATGACCTAAAATTTGGGTTTGAGGACCCATCCAAGGATCTTGAACCATGGCATTGCCAGATTGTTCTGTGGTGTTTGCATAGGTTGCATCATGAACGAGGTCATGAACATCCTGATTGTGGCTCAACACCAAAGCTTGGGATTCAAGAGCCGTAAGGGTCTCGACCATGGACTCATTGACCATAGGCAACAAATTATCAGTCTGTTCATTGTTAATTCTGGTGCTGCTATCCATTATAGGGTTACGCGCCTACAAATTGGTCCACCATGAATCGATTGGTCAATCCCCTGATTCAATTTGACTAAAGGAACTTTCATAGGAAGCAAGAATTCAGATAAAGATTACCTCTTCAGAATCCCTACGGATTCTTTTTGGTGATGGCATGTGCTGAACCACATCTTCTTCATCAATTTCTGCAATTTTCTTGCCATTGTTAATCAAGAATTGAAAAGGGAAACGTCACATAATCGTAACTCAACAACGGTTAACAGAGGATATCATAAATTCAGATACCGAAGATTAACTAAAAAAATCCAATCTACTCACCTCTCGAACGCCCTGGAACATATGGATTTGGCATCACGGAACTCCAATCGAGAAAATTCCTAACCTGTGGGGTTAGACAATCTGGCGACAGACCCAAACTCCACGCGTAAGTAGCACAAGCCGATAGAAACCCAGGCGATAAAGTCACGTATAGGCTATTTCCAGCAAGTGAAATCGGAGAATTAGGTATAGAACATAAGAATCCGACAAGCTCCGGCGAAGCTTTGAAATGGGTGCACCGCGATACGAGATCGGCGACAGATGAAGGACGGCCAATGGATAAAAGAAGATGAGTCAATTGCCAGGCCTGTGTATTGTGATGATCATCTCGGTCTGACTCAGTAATGGCGAGAGGCAGTGACTCGCCTGGAGCGGTCGGCGGCCCGAGTTGACTCTGTGCACACATTGCAAATTTTGAGAGGGGGAATTGTGAATCTGGGAATTGTAGAGGAAATGGGCGGGAATTTATCACGTGCGGCGCGTGTGATTTGCATTTTGAGTTTTGTGAGGACGTGTTTCCCGCTAATTTCCGGACTCAGGTCACGTGATGATCACGTGACCAATCCAAGCTCCTTACAAATATAGACCCATTACGTAAGGCCCAGTACAAGGCCCATATAGTTTTAGGCTAAAAGATTACACGTCTATTTGTAAATATGGCCCATTTCTTATTGGGCCCAAGTAATTATAACTTTAGGCCCATTGTATTGAGAGGATTCATTCAAAAATATTGTTTTATGAATATATATATATATATATATATATTCATTTTTTGTAGAAAATATTTATATATATAAATAATTTTGTACAAGTGATGTAGAAAATACAAAGGTAATAAATGCGTGAAGAGAGAGGCTCGTGAGGCAAAGGTATGGAGATAGGGAAAACGTCGGTAAGTAATATTTATATATATAAATATGCTTCACATATTACTTACGGATCATATACTCACATCTATAATTGAAAATGGACCCTTTTGTCACATCTTATGATTATTTAGTTATTCATAACATATTTATATATTTTATAACGAAAGTTTGTGTTTCCAATAAGTATTTGATATATGATTTTAGTGGTTTACAAAGTATTGGAAATATATGTATCATAATATTATAAAAATGAATAAATGTAAGAGAAATTTAGCGTGGGAATTTGATGTAAATGGGGACATATTCGACATGTGAATGAAAACAGCATATTGATACGTGTCATCCATTATGTCCATTAGTCCCAAAAGCATAACACAATTTCATTGGCCCTTCACATCCTTCATATAATAATATCTCATGCAATCACATTATTTATTTATTATTATTACTATTAATATTTTATTTTACAATATATCTCATCTCTATATATTTCTTCATAGGGCCTCAGTTTTTGTACCCACGAAAGTACAATTCAATCATGGCCATTTCACAAGTCGTCTTCTTCTTCTTCTTCTTCATGGCGTCTTTCTCTTTATTCTCACATTCCTTAGCTCAAGCCCCCATGATGTCTCCTATGGCCTCAATGTCTATGCCTCCCATGACCAGCGGCGGTGGCGGCGGCGGCGGAGGCGGAGGTGGCAGTTCTTCCCAACCGCCGATGCACATGATGCCTGGAGTCGGTGGAGGGGCTTCCCCGGCCACTCATCCGTCAATGCCCATGACACCGCCGCCTATGTCAATGGGCCCAATGGGTCCACCAACTATTCCGACCAGTCCAAGCCTAAGTCCGTCATCAAATTCTGGCATGTCTCCAGCAGCTTCTCCGCCATTACCGCCGGGCATGGATTCAGCGTTATCTCCGGGCCCCAACGCTGGAATGTCACCGGAGATGTCACCGGAAATGTCACCTCCGGCCTCTGGAGTATTCAGTGTTAGAAGCGACGTCGTAGTACTGTCGTTGATCGCCGGAGTGACTGCCCATTTTCTCATCATGTGAGATTTAGGTCATCATGAGATTTTCATTTCTGTAATCTTTTTTTTATTATTTTTTTTATGAGCGTTTGTGTGTATGAATATGGAGTTGGATCTGTACGGTTCAGACATTTGTTTGCACTTAAATTCCTTTAGTCGTATCAGTGACTTTAGATGAATAAGAGACTTCCATATATATACATATATTTATATATATACACGTTGTTTTTATTAGAGTTCATCTTTCATCACATTCAATTCTTGTATTTTTCCACACTTAATTAATATCTCTGTGTAAATCAGTTTTCTAATTATGTTTAAATCATTTTAAATTAGGTTTTTTACTTCTAAATTAACACGTTTAAATCATTAATCTCGAGCGTTTATTTATAGTTTATTTGATTCACGTACGATTCTTCTAAATTACCATCATTCATTATCTTGTTTATTTATAGTTTATTTGATTCACGTACGATTCTTCTTCAAACTCTATTTTCTAATTAAAAAATGCAGAAAACATTTTAGCCAATATATTTTATAGTCTACGATGAATTAGTTTAAATCATCATTCTATAAAGATATTCAAATAATTTAAAATCTGAATAATAGATTATAAAACTCATCATATTTTTTCCTGAAAAACTACAAAGAAAAACAAACACATTGAATGTACATTTTAATTAAAAAAGAAAAATGAGAAATGATAATATATATATATATTAATTTATTCGTACATGATAAAAGGATAAGGATATGGAAATCGTGGTAGAGGATTGAAGCCCTAGAAAAAGGCAAAAATTGCAAGCTGTTATATGATAAATAAACCAAAGTATACTCTCTCCGTTTTATTCTCAAAATGTTGGCTTTCCAATATTACGTCCTTTGGCATCTTCTTCATATAATATCTACAAAAAAAATCTCCATTTTCTTATAACTATTATTATAATATCATTTCAATTATCACCCACACATCAATCTCGCACCAAAAATATAATTTTTATTGAAGATTGGAGTTTTCAATATTATTAATTTAAAAATTTATTTTACTAATACAATGATTGGTGCAATTTTACCGATAATTGAAATGATATTATTGTAATTAATTCATTTTTTATTTGTCCATTAAACGCGAAATCTTTCTTCTCTCTCGTTTCATTTATATTTTTCATCTTCTTTATTTTTTTCATTCTTTCATGTTTTAGCATATTTTCGACTTATTGTTTGTTTATATTTGATTTTATTGTCACCAACTTTTCACCGCAACATATCAGCACCTTATAATAAGTTTAGGAACTTAGGGTACGCGAAAAATAGGAAAAGTTTTTTAAAACATTTTTGTACAATATATAAAGTAATTAGATTTTTGTACATAATTATTTATATATTCAATAAAATAACTATTTAACATATTTAAAATGATTTTTTATTTGAATACAAATTATATACATACAAATATTTTACAAACATCACACCCGTTTACGTTGACCTAATAATGGTTGTTCTTAGGTTAAATATTTTAAAAACAATGACATTTATTTTTTTTAGAAAAAAAATCCGAATATGAGAGGTATATAATACGGAATATATCACCCGTAGCGATATTTGTCATGATATGCGTGTGTGTCCCAATCAAACACCAATAATATCCAAAATAATATATATATATATATACGAACAAATATTTGGATTTATTGCGAATAACACAATAATATAGAAATAAAAATAAAACTATTAGGGTTTTACGGATGCAATGCAACAATAGCTTTGGTAATAGACTTTCCCTCACCACATGCATAAGGAATAATTATCACAACATTTCCATCCGAAATTGATCCAAATTTACACGAACTATGCTTTGGCTTTTTCCCTCCCCAAAAACTAACTTCATTCATCCTTGATTCCTCCAAACGCAATTCATAATCGCAATCGCAATCGTAATCGTCAATCCTATCATCTTTCACCATTCCATAGTTCGACAAAACCTCTATCTTCTCATCTTTTACAAATAAAAAAACATCTAGAGACGTTGTAGAGCCAAGTTGTGAATCTAAAGCCTTTTTAATACATTTTAATACGAAATTATCGGATATTTCAATGGATTTTGACGTTGAAATATCGTAAATAATGACGGGTTTGGAGTGATTAAGGATTGAAATCGAGCTAGATTGACGGGAGAGAAGATTAAGGTTTTGTTTAAGTGAAGGAAGGTAAAAGATTGGTGTTATTATTGTTGGTTCATTATTTATGATTTTATGTTTTAATAATGAGATTTGAATTTCAGACCATTTTCTTATGAAATCTGTTCCAATTAGAAGATCAGATAGAACGATGCTGCAGCTTATGCCAATTGAGTATCCACCACACTCAAAATTCGTCACCTATATGAGAAAAATATAATCGTTAATTATTATAAGTATTATATATTTAACATATATCGTTGAGAATGTTGATAATTATAACTTAACCAAAAATATATTGATTTAAAATACCTAACTTAGTTTAAAACATTTGAAACTGTTTCATACCATATATATATATATATATATATAAGTATAGGAATCCATGAATGAATAATTAATCATTCGTATATCCATGGATTCGTATATCATAATAGAACACTACATTATGAAATAACTCATTGGAATATTATATATAAAAATGAGTTTAACTCTATACCTAAGTTATATATATATATATATAGATAAATGAATTAATTAATTAATTCATATATTATATATATACGTATATTTGAATGCTTATATTATATTTCATAGCACTATATAACAATACATTATGCAATAATTCATTCACGTATCATCTATAAAAATGAGTTTAAATTTAATTATATCCAAAAGTTATATACACACTATAATTCAATCCAAATTATATATATATATATAAAAAAATTCATATATATATATATATATGTGATCAATAAATTCAGACATAACATAATAAACATTGTCACGAATTAATGTGACATTAATATATGTTAGGTAAAAGTTGGAAAAGGGAAATAAGTGAAAAATATCGATATTAATTGAGTTGATAAATTAACACAACCAAAATTTCAACACACCAATATTAAAATAATTGTAGATGGAATGGAATTATGAGACGATATTAACCTAATATAAAATTAAATTTTGATTTCTTAAATAAATTTTTATTAATAAATATGTATATATATACCTGAACATAGAACAAGGGTGAGAATTGAGGATCTTCTTCATCAATATCCCTCCAGAAAAGGGTCTCAGCTTCTGCTTTTGCTTTCTCTCTCTTCACCATATCAAGAAACTCCGGCAACTTCGCCGGAATCTTGGCCTCCACGAGTCTCGCACCGCTGGCCACCACCTCCAGTCCTCCGTTTTCTCCTTCCGATTCTGTCCTCCGCTTCCGAATCCGACCGCTTAACAATGGCTGCTCCGTTAGGGCTCGTCCGAGCGACTCCTTGATCCACCCGGCGACCAGCCACCCTGAGTCACCATCGCCGGCGCTGTGATTGTAGTACAAAACTATGTTAAGGGATCGGCTGAATATTCCTGCTCCGGAGGGATCTCCGGTGGATATGGGCAGAACTTTCCGGTGATTAGTTGGCGTCGTCGGTATGATGGATTGCACGCCGGAGATTTGCGACTTGAGGAATTTGTTTTCCATAATGTTTATGTGTTCAAGAATGACTCCGTCAACTTGCATTTGGTGTTGCTATTTATAGGAACACATGACTTTGTTAAATTATAATTACAACCCTTACTTTATCGAATAATTACTAATAAACCTATAAACTTATGTATTTATCACAAAATCCCCATTTGTATAAAAATCTTAAATAAAATTCTAAATTTTTTAAGTAAGTTTTATGTATAATCATATCCAAATATATTTGAATAGTATTATTATAGCGTGGTTACAGTTCAGAGTTTTATTTACAATTATTATTATAAATAATTTAAGAATACAATTTTAACGCAGTATTAAAAAATGTTACGATTTTATATCGATTTATACAATTCGAACGACTGCAATCAATGCATGGACTTTTGTAAAAGCAGTTGCCAATATTCAATAAGATATAAAAAAATCGTTGCAAAAATTATTATGAATTAAATATATTAGGATATTGCCATATCGGATAGTACAAATAAACCAATATGCATTACATTTATTCGTTATATAATAAAAAACGAACATATAGTTGCAAAGGGGAATACTATTGGGCCACATTGTCACATATAAAATCAGTGACTGTTGTTTGGTAGACCTACATGGTTCTTTATTTTAATTTTTATATTTACTTCAAAACCAAACAAATATTATTTATTATAATATTTCAAGCAATAAAATTTGGTAAACCAACAATATCTGATTTTGTGTTTTGGTTTCTATATTAAACCTTCCTTTTTTCAGTTATGGAATTTTGATATCAATTGAAAGAAATATAAAAAAATTACAGATTTTCTCTAATGGAATCAAGCCCACTTGGCTGTTATAATATTTTTTAAAAATGTAAAGTATTATTAATAAAAAAATATAAATAACGTTTTTTATTTTTATAAAAACATCAAATAAAAAATAAATTTCAAACATATCAATAATTAGGGGCAAATAGCGAATATCCGTAAATATTCGACTATTCGTATTTGTATTCGTTGAATATTAGATTTTACTATTCGTATTCGTATTCGTAAATACAGATATTCGTAAATTCGAACATCCGCAAATATTCGGATATTCGTCGGATATCCGTATCCGTAATAAAATCAATTTTTTAAAAAAAAATTAATAAAAAATTTCTAAATAATTTACATTTTAGTGCTTAAATTAGGGTTAACACTTTTATATTTTACATTTATCTTAAATTTTAAATATAATAACTATTTCTTATATGTTTTATATTTGATCTGAAAATCAATTATAATAATGTTTTTTATTTATAATTTGATCATTAAAATTAATTTATTATATATATCTATATATTAAATAAATTATTTATTTAGTACTTACGGATACGAATACTTACGAATAATTGACTATATTATTTGTATTTGTATTTGTATTTGTCGAAAATCTAAATTGTGGTATTTGAATTTGTATTTGTTCCTACGGATATTTGCTTTTTCGCATCGAATACGGTTCGAATACGAATCGGATACGAATATTTCGGATATTTTGCCTATCTCTGGTATTTATATACGTATTTATAATTTACATACAATCTTAAATACAATTAATACAAATAAAAATATGTTTTTTATATTTTAACCTCATATTCTGACCGAAAATGATAAAACAAACATTATAACAAAAGATATTTAATGAAGTTCATATTAATAGAATTTTTATGATCCAATTATCATGATAAAATCTATTAATACATAGTAAGTTTGGTGGGTTTTTATCCGGAGAAATTGGTTCAAACAAAACATATAATTATTAAAAGAACAATAAATATAAAATATGAAGATTTATATAACTAAATCTAAATTTTAGTTAAAGAATTTAAAATTTTATAATATCATATAAAAAATAAAAATCTAACCAATCTAACATAATATCAGATAACACGAAATTGTGAAAGCTTTAATGTCTATTAACTAGAAAACCCACTTGATAATTAAATAGAATACAACGACCAAATTGTGCATATATATATATATACGTATACATGTATATATATATGGATATTGGTTGTGACGAAGATAGATATAGAAATGAAAAAAAAAGAGATGATAATATCGAAAAAAGGAATGGTATTTCAACCACCAACTGCTTAGGTATCAAACCATAATGTCTGAAAAGATTATTTGCTCAACCACCTTTCTCGATGCCCTCTCTTTAAGGTCTTTTCATTTTTTTTACTATTCTCTCATTCTATTTAATGCATTTATAAATCAAATTGTATAAAAAATCACACATTATTATAAATATACATATATTATATATATAATTATACAATGGCCCTTATTATTAATTTATTATTACATATACCATGTGGGTTGTTGATTCACAGCTGGGATTTGCTGATATGTCATTCTTTAGACATTTAAAACTCTATCTTCTCTTGATTCACAAGCATATATACAAATCTTTTTGGTTGTAATATTTGTTACATTTAATAATAATGCTAAAAAGCCCATGAATTATATAAGAATCAATCTGCATATTTGATGTTATATCAAATGAAATTGAAATTGGAAAAACATATAAGTCCTAATAAAACCAAATGATCACCATATTATAAAAATGGTCTAGAGGATCATCCATGAATTATATAAGAATCAACTTGAATAGATTTTTATTTTATAGGGAGTTTTTTCTCTTAAAATTAATATTAGAATAAGTGTTGAAGAGTTAGTTAATTTCTATCCAAAATTCATGTTTCAATTTAGCAAAGATCATGTTTGTATGATATTTGTAACATCATTCATATTTGTTAGAAATTATTCTAACGTTGATTCATATAAATATAAGTATTAGTTAATTGTTATTGAGGTACACACGGTGATGATTAGTGTCGTATTGAAGAGACAATTATCGGGTGAAAATCCCTCCGTGCCATTCCGCAATTCTAGAAATCTAATGATGGTTTTGTGATTAATTACAAATTGAAGATTTATTGTAATTAATGATAATTTAAGGGTATGTATCAAAAGACATATCTTTTAGGACATGTCTTTTCATTTATTATAAATATGTCTTAATGCCCTTGAATTTAAATGCTTGCCGTAACAAAATCACAAAAAACAAAACACAAAAAAAAAAATAAAAGGGTTCTTTTATATCATCAAAGAGAACATTGAGAAGATTTCGGAGGAATAGGTATTGGAGAAAAGAAAAAGATCCGCCGAATCCAAAATCATGGAAAATTCAAGTAAGTATAATTTATTTATTATTTTTGGTTGATTTAATTTCCTATTAGAATTTCGATAATTAATTCCGCATATAGGATTATCGAATTTGCTTACAGATCAATCAAATTATTGGTGAGGATTAAACGAATTTATATATTTAGTTATAATTTTTTTTAATTAGAAATGAAAGCAAGTGACCTTCCGAAATTGCATAACCACAGCTACAGTTGTTATTGGCGGCCTCGTGTTCATAGTGGCTCCAACATAAAAGGGACGCAAAAATGAATTAATTAAAGAAAAGGGACCTCACACTCACACATATGACATATCATCCACTTATTTGGTTCCGTCGGCCATGGCCGTACCTCTCCTCCTGCTTCACAACTATCCACTATGCCCACATGATTCTCGAGCCATCGCTTTCAATTCAATCCTCCCGGCTCAAACCCGTCCCAAACCGGTGTGCTTAGCGGTGACCTGCAGAGCCCAAACCGGTGACCGAGAGGAGAACGTCGTGATCGTAGGTGCGGGGATAGCCGGGCTGGCCACGGCCGTTGCTCTTAACCGGTATGTAAAACGCAATTCAATAACCGAATGGTTAAAACTTATGGGTAAGATTGAAACCGGGAATTTGGAAAATTGGTGGGTAGGGTAGGTGTCCGATCTGTGGTGTTTGAACAGGCGGAGTCACTTAGGACCGGAGGTACATCGTTAACGCTTTTCAAGAACGGGTGGAGCGTTTTGGACGCAATCGGCGTTGGACCTCAACTGCGAAACCAATTCCTCGAAATCAATGGGTATGGGTTTTATCATCAAAGCAATGAATTTTACCAAAATGAAATGACTTTATCTTTGTAAAATCACCTGAGCAGAATGGTGGTGAAGACGGCGAATGGAAGAGAGCTTCGTTCATTCGTATTCAAAGACGAAGATCAAAGGTACATCCTTCTCGTCACCCTCAGGACAGAGCTATTTGAAGCTTCATCGATCCGAACCGTTCTTTTCTTTCTTTCTTTCTTTCTTGTTCCTTACGGAATAATGTAGCCAAGAAGTGCGAGCGGTGGAGAGGCGAGTTCTCTTGGAGACGCTTGCCAACGAGCTTCCTCCAGGAACCATTCGATTCTCCTCGAAATTGGAAAGAATAGAAAGCAGTGCAAATGGTGATACCCTTCTTGAACTCGAAGATAAAAGCCGGATCCTTGCAAAGGTTTCTTTTCCTTCTGATTGAGCTCGAATGAACTACGTTAGAATATAGCCACGGCCACATACATGATCATGCCCTGAAAATAAAAACCATACAAAGCCTGTAAGGGTCTCAGCCGGTGACAGCCATTGCCCTAACATCCAATTTGAACCATACTTGAAAACTATCCTCATTTTGTTCATCTGATACACAAGCCCTTTTGTTAAACAATCTTACTTTCGAGTATCTTGCAGAGCCTACCAACTAAAGATACTCTTTGGCTGATAAAAATGATATATATATGTCTTCCTCAGATTGTTGTTGGCTGTGATGGCATCCGTTCTAAGGTGGCGAAATGGATGGGATTCTCTGAGCCGAAGTATGTTGGGCATTGTGCTTTCCGTGGCCTCGGGTCCTATCCAGATGGTCAGCCATTTCAGCAAAAAGTGAATTACATTTATGGAAGAGGACTCCGTGCTGGTTACGTACCTGTCTCTGCAACAAAAGTCTACTGGTTCATCTGTTTCAACAGTTCGTCTCCGGGTAGATTTTCTACATCCAACAGGCATTCCAGAAAATATAACTTACAATTTCAATTCCTAGACATAAACAAATTTCAAGTAATGTCATAAATGCAGGACCCAAGATTACAGATCCAGTTGTGCTAAAGAAACAAGCAAAAGAACTGGTTGTCACCTGGCCAGAAGATCTGCAAAACCTTATAGATCGAACACCTGATGAAACAGTCAGCCGAACTCCTCTAGTGGACAGATGGCTCTGGCCAGGCATAGCTCCTACAGCATCAAAAGGACGAGTGGTCCTAGTTGGAGACGCTTGGCACCCAATGACTCCGAACCTTGGGCAAGGAGCTTGCTGTGCATTGGAGGATTCGGTGGTTTTGGCTAGAAAGCTTTCCAGTGCAATTACAGGAGGGACTGAATCAGTGGAAGGAGCAATGGAATCATATGGAAGTGAGAGATGGCCTCGGGCTTTCCCATTGACAGTACGCGCAAATCTGGTTGGAGCGCTTCTGCAATGGGACAATCCTCTTGTGTGTTCTGTTAGGGACAATCTTATCATACCTAAAGTGGTAAGGCTTGGATCAATGTTGGAACACACCAACTTTAAGTCTGAGCCTCTATATGATGCTGAAAGGTGAACGCTATACAGATCCGCCGTATAGATTGAGATCTATAAAGAAATTTCACTGGACAGAAGGCTTGAAAAGTGTATAATCATTAGAACAGAAATTTTACAGATAATATTTCGAAGAATTGGACATCATATCTGTCAACAAGTGTAAATAATAGTTTTACATATGGTCTACGCTACGGAGGGAGATCTCTATTTATATCATCTGATTTTGAGACAATCTCTTCATCAGCAACAACAATTTAAGCCCTATTGAGTATATCTTTCAATCACATCATAAACTAGCTGTGCCTACATTCCCACGTAAAGAAGTTACCAGAAAAATATTTCCACCTTATGAGAATTAGCTTTCGTAGAACCTTATATCTGATATGTCTTTTAAGGAAGTGTTCTATCTCCGCAAAAAACTCCACCGGGAAGATCGTCGAGTAAAGAATTTTTTCAGAAGAATCAACTCCTTGATGCTGCTGCTGCCAGGCCAATCGTCACAGTTTCAGTATTGTGACTGCGAATATATCAACATCGAAATCTAAGCACAACAAAACAAAATGAAAAATCTAAGACAAGCTCTAAGTTACAGAATATGACTTTGATCATCAAGTAATGTTTTCAATCCGCAATGTACCATCTCTCTCGGTATATTCAGTTCAACGGGATGTAGAAACAGTCATATTTCCCAAAACGTACACCAGAAAAAGCATGTCAAAGGACGAAGCTATATATTTTTCCTCCGTATTCGGTAGCTACAAATTAATACGGGTTCCATGACCAACGGAAGCAGAAAAAGTTACAGCATAAATATGAACCAGCTTGAGAAATTGCTACTTTCTCTATCCATAAACATTTTATCAACAAAAACAACGACTACGTAATCGGGAAACATCACAAAATCAAATCCGCGAGCCACATTCAGAGAAAACTAATTGAATCGTTTCGAGAAATAAAATTCACCGGAGGATACAAAAGCTGGATCAGTGAGCGATTACCTGGATGCGAGAACAACCAGAGAATAACGACGCAAAGAACGAGAACGAGAGGGATCAAATGGATAACGTTCTCAGCGGATCTGAGACGCGATTTCTCTCTCTTCCCGGGGTGAGAGTTCGGGTCGTACCTCGGCAAAAGCTGTTGCCGGTCCTCCGCCACTATAGCGCTATGCGACAGAGAATGCGTCGTAGACGGTGACGGGACCGGCGCATTCGCCGGGAATTGTTCGGACACTCTGGAGCCGCTCGCCGATCGACGCATCTTTCTCTCTCCCCCTTTAATGCGTTCGGCGGTAAAACGAATAAATTGATATACAAAGTCAATATATATATGTGGTAAAAGAATATGACGATTTTGCCCATGAGAGGCACGCGTATTTCCCGATTGTGGAATAGCTAACGAATAACCGAAGCAGCCTGGAAGGAACAGCAGCGCGTAGATTTGACGCGAAAGCCTTCCTGGCAAATTTCTGTCGCCATATGACCAAAACACCCCTCCCTTTCCAAATAATACAACCAAACGCAAACACCATCACCGCAAACGCAAATACGACATTACAATATATTATCCCTTAAAGCCATGTGAAATACATCATTAGTAAATAAACATTTTAAATCCGACAATCGGTTGAGATAAAACCAATCATTTTTTGTCTCGCATAAAAATATAGCGTTTGTTGGCGTTTGCGTTCACCAGTAATCGCTACAAGAGCAAGATCCGTTGTTGAAATGGTGAAACCTGGTAGTGTCTCTCACAATGATGACACGC
The DNA here is from genome assembly GCA_036759665.1 of Gynandropsis gynandra. NCBI lineage: Eukaryota > Viridiplantae > Streptophyta > Magnoliopsida > Brassicales > Cleomaceae > Gynandropsis > Gynandropsis gynandra. The sequence continues at coordinate 133,657 of CM071866.1, read as the reverse complement.
CCTTCTATCTCCGATATGCATTTGATCGCTTTATGACAGTCCCCACATATTCTCAAGTTCTTGAAAACGCGAATCGGTAACGCCTTTGGGATCTTCATACAGCCAAACGCTACCGCTAATTTCTCGCTGTGCCGCAGTAACAACTGCTCTTTCTGTTCTTCCCCTACATCATGCAATGCAAATTCCAGCTCCGGTACGTACCCTATTTGCTTCATCTTCTTCTCCAATTCGGTCAGCTTTTCGTGTATGGATTCAAGTTCTTGATGAATTCGATCCCCTGATCGAAACTCATGAATCTCACTCCCCACTTGGATCCAGCTATACCCAGGAATCTAAAACAATCGATCGATATTGTTTTATATATATAGAATATTATTTCGAAATATAATGAAAAATAAAAAAAATTACCTTCACTACTTTGTTATCCTTCATTTTTTTACGAATCGATGCAACGTCTTGCCATTGATTCTTTGATGCATATACGTTAGCAAGCTGAACGTACCCGGCCGCACTATCTGGTGAAAGCTCGAGCAGTTTCATGGCGGCAAACTCAGCCACTTGAACATTCTTATGAACCCTACAAGCCCCTAACAGTGTCCCGTAAATGGCAGCATGTGGTTTGAATGGCATTTGGTTCACCACCCTTAAAGCTTCTGATACTTTTCCAGCCCGACCCAAAAGATCAACCACACAGGTATAGTGATCCCGCCGTGGTTCAACTCCGTATTCCTTCACCATTGAATCAAAGTACTTCATCCCGGCCTCCACGAGTCCTGCATGGTTGCATGCCATCAAAACCGCTACAAATGTGATCCAATCCGGCCTGGTTCCACCGTCTTTCATCTCATTGAACAAGCTAAGAGCCTTCTGGGCCTGTCCGTGCTGGGCGTACCCAGATATCATCGCGTTCCAGGCCACGACGTCCCTCTTCTTCATTTGTAAGAAGAGCTTTGAACCGTCTGTTAAATCTCCGCATTTGCAGTACATGCTAATCAGAGATGTCAATGCGGTCGTGTCCGTAGACAATGGAGATTTACATACTAGCTGATGAACTTGCGTCCCGAGCCGCAATGCTGATAACTCGCTGCAGCCGAGTAGGACGCTACTCAGGCTTGATGAGTTAGGTCTAACTCCATCCTCTAGCATTGCCTTGAAAAGCTTCAGACCATCTTCCGGCAAGGAGTTTTCAATATAACCTGAGATCATAGCATTCCAAGTCACAATATTTTTCTTCACCGGCATGTCACGGAACACGGCCTCGGCTAAGTCAACATTCTTGGACCTCATGTACCCTGTGATCATCGCCGTCCAGGCCACGACACTTTTCACCGGCGCCGCTTTGAAAGTCAACGCAGCTGCTTCCAAATCCCCAGATTCCGCGTAGCCAGAGATCAACGCATTCCAGGTGACTTCGTTCTTCTCCGGCATGACGGAAAACAACTCTTGTGCTTCTCCCATTTCGCCTCTGCGCGCGTACCCAGTAATCATCGTGTTCCATGAGGCCACGTCCTTGACATGCATCCGATCGAAGAAACTCCGAGCGGTCTGAAGATCGGCGTTACGAACATAACATGAAAGCATGGTATTGTAAGAGAAAATATCTGGTTGGGGGATTTCATCAAACAGCTTCTGTGCCTCTTTCACTCTCCCGGGCTCTTTGGAAATTCCGGTCAAAACGGAGTTCCAGGTGACTGTGTTCTTAGCTGTCATGGCATGAAACACTTTCATGGCGGAATCAAGATCTCTAGAACGAATATGGCTGGAAATGATCTTGTTGGAGGACGTAATCTCATCTTGATCGGGAAGAAGAGTTGCAACAGAAGAGGAGTGAAAGAGAGAGGATCTGAGTGAAAAGAATCGGAATGATTGTAGAATGGTGGGAGTGAAAGGAAACAGAACAACTCTCATCTTCTAAAGACATAATCGTAGAGTTGTTGGTCAGAGCATGACATGATCATACTATTACTTTCTCTTGTTTTTGTGGAGTCTGAGGATTGTAAAACTAGTCAGATGTTTATCCCATTATAAAAAATTTATTAACCTATAAATTATAATATTTAAATTTAAAGATCTAATAACGTTTTCTCTTATCAATTTAATAATACATACCATCCTAAATGAAACAACGAGTCTATCTGTTTTAGGTTCCAAAATAACGTGTCCATTCATTAATTACCACCTAATCAGATCGGCCGCCATCTGTGGGAAACCTAGACGGCCACGACCCATCAAAAACATAGGAAGAACTAGAAGAGGAACTTAAAACACAGCAGAAAACAAACGACTGAAACAATGGAGGAAGAGAAGAAGACTCCAAAACTTATGATGACATTAAGATTTCGTCCAAAACATCATTTGATAAATATGAAAAATGGAAAAAGAAACAAAACTAAGGAAAAGAAGACTAAAAGGGTGTTCTCAAAAGACAAACCAGTGAAGCAAAAGGAGCATAAATAAATATCTAAGAAAAATCTCAAGGACACGTCTAAATTTACACCCTCTTCTGCATGCTTTTACCCTTCAGTTTTCCCTTTCTTATAATCAGACCAAACTCACCATTCGATGACAGGAAACTGAAGGGTGGGTTAGCATACATTTGCATTTTTGTCATTTCACTTGCCTCCCAGCGTTGGGAACTGAGCAGTATCTTCAATTGCTGGTGCTGCCTCACTCTGGTAACCACCATATCCACCTCTTGAACCACCACCACGTCCACGGCCACCACGCCCACGTCCACGACCCCCTCTTGGGTAATAGCTCTCACCATCAGCTGGCTTCAGGAACTCATTGATGCTAACGGCCTGCCATTTATAAAAAACAGCTGAATTCCAAAGATAGACAGTGTATGCTCTCAATTGCATTACCACAAACCTTTGAATTGAATGCTTAGAACATAACATTTCGTAACAAAACAAATCAAGGGCATCTAGCAGAAAAGATAGAGTATGCATTTTCGTAATAAAAACGCTGAAATAAGAAAGGATTCCGAGGGTAGACAGTGTATGCTCTAAATTGCATTACCACAAATCTTTCAATTGAATGCTTAGAACATAACATTTCGTAACAAAACAAATCACGGGTATAAACAAACCTTCTTAGCCTTCTCATCTTTCTCAAGGGCATCTTTGCGTTTGTCCTTTTCCGAACCCTGTCAAAAAAAGATGTTCAGAGCAGGAACAAGAGAAGCTTAACTTCTTATAGTCTATGATACAAAGTGTGGGATCTTACCAACTTGATGAAAACATCATAGTTAGCCTTCTTGTTAGCAAGTTGTTGCATTGACTCAAACTCTTTCAAGTCAACTTTCCTCTCAACGGCAGAGAGTGACTGAAGAGCCTTTTTCTTCTCCTCGAGTATTTTCTCATATTCATCAAGAGTCATTTCCTATTCACGACCAATCAGATACATGACCAATGATACATGTAGGGATAGTAAATGACTAACGAAAGAATGTGATTACCTTATCTTCAGGCTCCTTCTCCTCCTCTACTTCAGCAGGGGTCTCCTTGTTAGCATCAGCAGCTCCATCTTCACCAATTGGCTTCTCAATAACTTCCTTCTCAGTCTCAACGCCAGCCTCTTCAGTCTCACTTGAAGATAGAAAGAAATTTCAAGTTTAATTTCCCAATTATGAAAATACAAGTTCTATAATCATGAAAACACAAGTTCTATTGTTCGTACGCAGCAAGCTCTTCCCCTGGAGTTCCCCAATTTCCACGACCAGCACCTTCACGCTTGAACTCACTCCTATAAATCAATATTTGAAGATTCGTGTATCATTTAAATGACGGGTTTCATTCAAAATATAGATTATAATGAACTGATAGAACAATGACAAACCCTCTTCCAGTTCCACTTCGACGCTCAAACGTCCTGCGAGGACGCTCTTACCCAGCTTCTCCATTGCTGAAACCACCACGGCGTCCACCACGGAAGGAGCCACGAGGACCACCATATCCACCACGTCTCTCAGAGTTTCTGGCCAAATCTCCTTCCTCAGATGGTTTGACATATCCATTGTTACCTCCAGCAACATCACTGCCACTAAAATCACGGTTGTACCCTCCACGACCTCTGCCATAGCCTCTGCCTCCACCACGACCACCGCCACGTGAACCTTCATTCCTGGCCTCCCTCACTAACAGAAACCATTAACAGTCCAATCAATACAATAAACTCAACAGCATAACCCGCTAAGACTTTCGCGTTCAGAATCCATACAAGATGAACAAATCGAATAAGTACTTTATATAATCAAACATCAACGAACGGCCGAAATCAACAACCAATAACCCATAGCAAGGGAGCATAACATAATAAGAATCAACTATACCATAAAATACCAAACAAACCCAGATACCGATTCTTCATCATACGTTTACCAAATAAAACAAATTATTAGAAAAATAGAAAATAAAGATAAGGAGAATCTCACCAGCTTGAGCAGGAGGAAGAGGCTTGGATGGAAGCTTGGCAGAGGACTTAGCAGGCTGAGTCTGACCAGGCGCAGCTTTCTTCGTCTTGTCGGCCTTCTCCAGAGGAGCGACAGAGACAGCAAGCTGGCTCGGATCCTCCGCATCGTCTCCCAACAGATCAAAAGGGTTCAAGGTTGCCATACCTGATAGCTTCGAAGACACGCAGCAGGTGATAAAAATAAACCCTAGGTTATAGAGAAACGTCACTCGAGACAGCAGAACTAGTGATCAAGCGAAGCCATGGGAGCAATAGATCTAGATTAAACGTCGATAGGGAAGTGGGTGTGCCGGTGAGTCTGATAGGGAGAGAGCTGTCTGGTTGGTGAGGAGATGAACGAGAGAAGGAAGGAAAGTGTAAAAAATACGCAGAGAGATAATTTATGAGGTTGGAAAACCCTAGCCAAAAGCGGCAGTGAGTATCAGTATGCTAAACCTAATCTCTTTAAACCCTCATTCGTTTGTAATCCAGTGCGCGCCAGTGTATGGTAAGATTATAAACTACTCATTTTCATCCGTACGATGTTGCGATAAAAAAAATTCTTCAATCTTAATATGGGCCTTTTACAGCTTTCTATTATGGGCCTTGAGTAGGCCCACCTTATATAAGACATTTTAACATTTTAAGGCAATCCCCGTAATACATGCATCTGAATATATGTAGTATGAACGAAAATAATACAAGGGATATAGAAAACAGGAAAAATGCCCTAAAAAAAATTAAACTATCTCGGATTTTTCGGATTTTATAATTTAAAAGGAAATTATCCATAAATACACAAAAAGAAAATGTCAATATCAAACAATAATGTTGTCCGTGGGAAAAAAAGAAAAAAGAGAAAAAGAGTTGATGCTTGATATAAGACACACCAATGACATTAGAGACTCCACAGATAAGTATATATATATATATATATATATGAACGTCGTCGTTATGGTCCCATGGGTTTTCCCGTATATAAAACCTTAACGTTCGACTTCTGCTGTTCCAACAGCTTTCTCAGACTCCGTTTAGCGTTTGTCCGAAACGGACAGTTGGAGCCCAAGAACCCGTCGACCAGGTGCAAGTACGCCTCAAGATCATGACAACATGCCACGTCAGCGTTCGGTTTGAGGTACGGCGACATTCTCGTGTCCACACGAAGCTCTGTTCCCACGTGCGAATACGCCCACGGGTTGTTCCTTTTCACCATTTCCATCCATGCCCCTGCCATCCTCCCATTATTACAATCTTCCCCTTGCCCCTCGGCGAATATTCCGGGAACTTTGGTCACTACGTCTTGATTGTTCACAACGCGAAGCACCTTCACTCCCCTTGATTCCATAAGTTCCGCGAATTCCCGGTTCCCCACGCGCGGGCCGCCGAATGAGAATACTGACAACGGCGGCGCTTGGGGTACACGCTCTGCTAGGTCTGCGGCTGCGATTAGCGAAAGAGCGGCGCCTAGGCTGTGCCCAGTTATGCTTATGCTCAGTTCTTCTCCTCTGTAGAGTTCCACCAGGCGGTTCACTTCTCCCACCAGCGTTTCAGCCAGGCTGGGCTCGTGAGAGCCACGCGTCATGTACAGGCTTAGAAATCCGCATTCCACTTTGGGCCGGTTTTCGGATTTCGGTTCAGGGTCGTTAACCGGGACAAGATTGGGCCGAAAATCTTCGGCCCATTCGAGCAACGTGGCGGTCCCACGAAGTGCGATCACTATCTCTCTCCTCCCCATTCGTCGGATCTCTCTCGGGTCATCGCAGACCGCCACGTAACCGACGCAACTCGTTTGCTGAGTCATCCACCGGAGATCTGGTGCCACGTCATCGATCCACTTTGGCAACCGGACTGATGACGTGGCGTACAGGCTCTTCGTCACATTGTAGGATCCGTCCGGGAGCGTCACTTGTCTCGGGGAAGTTCTTCCCTCCGGGTCAGAATGGAACGCCTGGTACGCCGACTGTACGAACTCTCCGTAACGTACGAGCTCTCGCCGGAGATTCTCGTTGAGCGGGTCAAGCAACCCGACCCAATTGTTGGACCCGTGAAGCTCCCGCCACCGAGACCCGATACTGTTCTTCGGGGAATATTCAGGTGACTTCGACAGAAGTCGTTGAAGGCGGTGAAAATTCTTCGGCGACATCTCCTCGACCGCGGCCTTCATCTCCGGCCAGACTCTAGCCAGACTCAGACCTCTGAGCGACGCACGACCCTTCTTGTCTATCCGAGACGATGGTGACAATGATCCTTTGAGATCATTATGATTTGTTGATGTTCTGAGAACCTTTTGGAGGTTTCTTATATGTTCCCAGTTCGTATTGATCTTTGTCTTCGCCGGTAAAACCGCCGGCTGTTTCGTGGGGTTTAACGGCGAGACCTTGCACGTCAAACGACTACGTTTTACGTTGAGTACGTTGGTGTTATTGGCCGTTAACGTCTGCATAGAGAGAGAAAGATATAGAGAGAGAATGTGTCGGAAAATTAAAAAGCTAATGTAACGAAAGAAGTGTGGAGATGCGGTTTTTATAGGCGGTGGAGTTGCCCTTATGTTTGAATTTTATTACGAATTTGACCCTGAGGTGTTTGACTGGAGCTTGAGAATATATAACATATGTATTAGTTCATACAAAGGACCAAAATGGTTCGGTCGTATTATAATTTATGTTTTTGGACCGATTCTCTTATTTCATAATTTCCGCGTATCTTCGTAATTAACACTTTGTTTTAATAAAAAAAAACCAGTATGCATTCTCACAATTAAACGGTTTATAAATTATAATATTATCACATAATTAAACACTTTGACATCTTTAAACTATATGTTAATAACAAACATTAACAAAAAAATGAAACCCTCGAAAACATTAAACATCCATTTATCGTCCTTTAAAAAGTAGATAAATAAATAAAGAAGTAAAGAAAGTGATATGTTAACAAAATGTGAATTAAAATTGACCAAATATTGGATTATTAATGAGGAAAATAGTTTAATGGCATTTGTCTTTTTATGCGGAATCAATGTTTATTGGTTTTTCGTCGACAATATATATGAAAACGATAATTGTTTTTATTTCATTTTTGGAGTTTTCGATGTTAAATACGTTTGAGTCCGACAACTACGTGACCACTTTCATGACGTCTCAAGTTCCTATTTATGTGGTATTTATTTATACCATTTATTTGTCGCAACCGCTCGTTTTTTAGTGGATCCGCGTTTGCGTGCAACAGCTACGTGTGGTGTGAGCGTTTCTCATTGTGACGTGATTTGGTACACATCTAAATGACTTCTAAACGGTTTAGATTTATCGTTTTTTTACTCGTACTTTTTATCATAAATTAATATCAATTTTAATTGTGATGAATGTGATATTATTTTTTCACATTAATTATAATATAAATTATTAATTTTATATAAGATATTAAATAATTTTAACTTTTTAACTAATTTTAAAATTTAATTAATTTGAAACTAATTATACAAATGATTTGGTAATCAAACAAAACAAAATTGTCATTGTATTGTATGTTTGGACTATAAGTTTATACTTTTTGTTGAAACTTCAATTAAATGAACGCAAACAAATGGATAAAATAATAAATTATATAATTTCAGGTCAAATATACTGTTTATAAATTCCGACTTTTGCATGTCAAGCACCTCACTTTATTTCCAATAAATCAGTAAATGTTACCAACCTTTAACGAACAGACGAAGTCATATAGGAACCATATTTTTCTTTTAAAATTTAAAATTTCAACCTTTAAAATCAAAATTTATTTCTTTCTCTCTTTCAATCACATATTAACAAGTCATTGTAATACCACGAAAAAATAATATAAATGTAGCTATATTTTATAAAAATCAAATACTTGTTAAACAAGTCATATGTATGCATTGAATTACGAAAAGAAAAAAATAAATTATATGAATCGAATAAATAGATTTTGCTAGTGATGTGATATACACGATGCCTAACCTTTTACCAAATCGTGACCGTCGATGGCTTTGAAGAACTCAAAGGGTTGAACTCCAAAGGTTGTAAAACTCGGCTGCGGCAGTGCCACGTGGACTAGACTGTTTTTTGACTTTGCCTTCCGGTGCTCCTCGTCACACCTGATAGCTTCCCCTTAATGGGCTTCATGATAACTAAGCCAATTAAAGGTCCAATCTGTAGTTTATGCCCACCTTGACTTTGGATTAGTGAATTTATTCTAATCAATTTACTAATACGATTGGTTAACGCACAAATTCATTCACTTTGTAATTGTATATTAATATATTCCAATTCATTTACTGATTTTCAAGGAAAAATTTGTAATGAATGCTTGTATTACATACTTTAATCAATGTATTTAAACAATTTGCATATAATCAACGTTTTCTATTACATACTTCAATCAATGTGTATTTAAATAATTTTCACATAATAAATATTCGTATTACATACTTTAATCAAGGTATTTAAATAATTTTTCATTAAACTGCGTTGTTTATTATAGATTATAATTTATGAACATTTATATTAAAAAAATACAATGCTTCTCAATATAAAAATATATAAATTTATTTGATTTGTTTTTCTATGTATACTATTATAAAAGAGGATAATGGCAATAACATTGCAATTGCGTGCATATAACATTTAAATGTGCAATTGTTGGTCGGTATTATTTTAAAAATGTCCACACGAAGTTTTAATTAGCATTTATTACGGTTTATCTTTTATAAATTAGTTAAGATAATAGAAATAAAAATATTGTCTAATACATTATCCATTAAATTAATCCGATTCTTAACAAAAACTATAATACGGTGTGACTTAGTTAATATTCAAATGGAAATCTAAAGCTAAACGATATACAATACAAGACCCACTCATTACAAGCATTATTGCCATGCAAATCATTATAATTAATAATCTGTTTGTTATTAAGTATATAGGGTTTTTCCACGAAGTATAATCAACGTTATGATATTATCTCACTATATGGGAGTAAGAAAATAAATAATTTATATGGGAAAAATGTAGAAGTGGAAAAAAGTTTGGATTATGCGAAGAAAAATTCCTAGTATAAATGTTTAATAATTAATAAGGTATAATAATTCAACGTGGTTTTTTTTTTCCTAACCAAAGTTACGAAATTTGTGCATAATAATTTGGGAAGGTGGTGAAAAAAAAAATGTGGTGCGCCGTTCCTTATAAAGGGTCAAGGGGTCTGCCGTTACTCAGGCTCAACTGACTTTAGCTCCTCCGCCGGCGATTCTCCGTTCGATCTCCGGAGGATTTAACTCTACCGATCAAGTAATATATTCTCTTCTGTATCTCTTTCACTTTCACGTCGTTGGAACATGAAATACTTTAATTTCGTTGCCTATACATCGAATCGGAGATTTTCTAGAATATTGTTCAACGTTTCTGTTGGAGATCTTAATTCTACGTGTTTTCGAACGGGAGTTTTCTGAGGATTCTTTTGCACTATATGGAGCTCTCCATCTCTGGGTTAATTCCGTCGAAATTTTGTGGATCATAGGTTAATCGGCTTTTTTTTAAGAATTCGATTCGATCTAGGTTTGCATTGCAGGAATTTTCGTGGTGATTCTGGTGGTAGCTTGTAATTCAACCAGATGTGTCGGCAAAATTGTGTCGTTAAGAATCCAAAGGAGGAGGTGGTTTCGGCTACGGAACTGCTCTTGATATATTCCAAACCCGTCCAATTTTACAACATCCTTCATTGTCGATCTCTGCACAACGTATGCATTCATGTGTTCTCTCTTTCGATTTAGTTCCGTAAATTGTTTACTCAAGAATATAGCATTCGTCTTACTATGTCATTTGAAATCTCTCTTATATCTGTTCGTTTCGTGTATAGATTAGTGTGTCTCTTATGGCTAGAGAATAGCTTCATTCAATAGATTGTGTTTCATGAGGTTGATTATAAGTTATTTATGTTGGATTTGGTTTTTCACATGGGAAATGTGTATTTCTATTTGTATTGTAAGTGTACGTTTTGCTCTTTGTTTATGCAGCCGTTCTTCCTTCCCAGATGTTTGAACTTCAAAATTCAAGCTAAGGGAAAAAGGAAGTACGAATCTTCTCCTTTGAATGCTTTGCCACAGTGAATTTGGTATCTCTTTCAAATACCAAAATTAATGTGTCTCTATTATGTCCACATTGACTATATATACCTTTTTATGCTTTATAATTGTAATTTTACGCTGTTAGATTAATGTTTTCTTTTCTACCCAGGACACTCTCTTATATTTTCTGTTGTATATTGTTTAGGTTGAGATCAGGCATTGTTGTTTTCAACTATAAGGATTGTAGGAACATAATACAAAAAACTGAAGGTGAGTCTTCTTCTTTCCTCTCAGATGCCGATGTTTTCTTTTCCGTTCCTCCTTGATCTGTTTTTAACAGTAGGGTTTTTGTTTTTGTGTATCAACATTCAGTGATGCAGGACTATTCTTGTCCTTTTTGCTTTATGATTTGTGGAAGTTTCGAGGTGCGCACTTATGAACATATGTATTTGAGGTTTCTCCTCAGGGCTGTCATACCTAGTAACATGTGAATTATCGTGTGTTTCCATGTTGATCTGTTCCATTACTCAATCATTTTATGCTCATTTATCTGTTCATCGGAGATCTTACAGATGCAATGTTTTATGTCTATGCAGGGCCTGCGACTTCATTTGTGTTCTTCACATGACTTGTTTGAATTTTTTTTCTGGGTTCGTGGCTTTATGGTGTAGCTTACTCTGTTGTTTTCTTTTCATGACATCTTTGTTAACAAAATAACTTTTTTTTCCCTTTTTGTAGTCGTCAGAAGACTATCAAGCAGTTAACGTCTCAGTGAAACTCGATGCATTGAGATTCGAGGTCAGTTAATTCTTAACTTAGTAACTTGGCAAAACCTACTTTTTGAGGTCATTCTTAAACATATATTTATCACAGGAACCAGCATCTGAAGCGGAGCGATTCAGATCATTCTCTTTTTGGTAAATTTCAAATGCTCTATTATACCTTTTGGAAGCTGTTCCATGAGGACTTTCTGAGAATCCAACCATAATTTTGTCCAGCTCAAAATCTCGGAAGCGAAGTCGAAAAGATGACCATAACATCGAGGCACCTAGCATGCAATATCTCGAATTGGATTCACACAGTTTATTTACTGAAACCAATAACGGAAATTCTCATCTGGATGATGGTAAAGTTTTGATCTTGAGCCTTCTGTGATATTCCTCACACCTCTCATCTTTTTAATTTTTGGAACAATACTCATATACTATTTGACAGCTTCGATATTTCTCTGTGTATCGATAAAGTAGTCTGCTTGTAAAGAGGATATTACCAAAACTAATGGTCAAAATGGTTGATGTGGAGCAGAAAATCGCGATTCAGGATATGTTAACGCAACACAGCTCACTGGACTTTTGGGTATGGCTAACAACATCACGAGTACTCCAGCAGCAGTAGCTCACTCCCCTCTTGAGTCTATACTAACAAGTGAAGCCGTGGTGCCTGCTTCTAGACCAAGAAAGGTATCTACAGAACGATCCGAGGCTAGAAGGTATGTTCACCACTATGATTCCTTTTGCTAAGAAGCAAATTACTGCTGTCTCCAATAATCCCGCAATATTAATTAATTAAAAAAAAAACAAATGCTTTCAGCCACATGCTTCTTCAGAAACGTCAGTTCTATCATTCTCACAGGGTCCAGGTGATTCAAGTTTCCATAGATTCTGATTATAGTGTGTACTTGTCCTCAATTATGATGCTTTGCACTGATGAATTTGATTATATATACGAATTATCGCCCCTGAAAAGGGAGCCTTGACATTCATACTGCCCATAAAAGCTGCGTTTCTGTTTTGGAAATTCCTTATGTGTCAAAACTGGATGTTTTCATGTGAAAGCCAATGGCACTTGCACAAGTACTATCTGATCGTGATAGCGAGGATGAAGTTGACGACGAAATTGCAGATCTCGAAGATCGACGGGTACCCATGATTCACTACTTGTATTACCGCATAAAAGAATTGTACATGTCGAAACTTGTGAACGTACTAATTTGGGTTTGTGGCAGATGCTTGATGATTTTGTGGATGTAAGCAAAGTGGAAAAGCAATTTATGCATCTTTGGAACTCGTTTGTGAGGAAACAAAGGTAAGTGTTTGGCCCTTACTTACAATTAGGGTTTTATTACATCTAATCATCCATTCCACATTGATCATTATTATTGTTTCATTCCTTGGAAATCCAAAACAAATACAATTCTATGTTTGTTTCTGCTTGTTGTATTATTGGTGGGTGGTGCAGAGTCATCGCGGATGGCCATGTTCCGTGGGCGTGTGAAGCGTTTTCAAAAGTTCATGGAAAAGAATTGCTCCTCTCTCCACCTCTCTTCTGGTAAACTTAATATATAGATATAACATATGAGAATGAGATGAATGAAATGATGATGTAAATGAGAAAATGGGAATAGGGGATGGAGATTATTCATGGTAAAACTGTGGAACCATGGGCTGCTTGATGCATCGACCATGAACAATTGCAATATAATGGTAGAGAAATGGCGGAATGAGGAAGAAGATGATATTGATGTTCACATTCATACCAAAGCTAACAGTGACGATAACTTCAGCAACATTAACACCAATAATGACGACGTTGAAACCAATGCTGACAATGGAGACGTACCACCTGTGTGATTGTGAGTGTGATATGATATCCGTCAGTAGAATAAGGACTATTGGGATTATTCATTCTTTTCATATTTAACTTTTCCATCTTTTCCTTTTCTAATCGTATCCATCCCATGCTTCTTTCTATTCATTTTTTGGAATAATGTTTATTTAACTAAAAGAGAGAGAGAGACATATTCGATCTTATTTGTTTTCTTTTGTTTATGTCAAATATCGTTTTTAGGGTTTTAAAATGAATCCAAATCCATTAAAATGAAAGGCCCATTATTAATTAGTGTTATTATCTACTAAACTCCCGCCTTTTCTCTTTCTTCCCTATTTCACTCTTTTCAAAAAAGCCCTCACCCGGGAAAATTCGAATTACAGACAGACTCCCACATATATATAGAGAGAGAGAGAGAGAGAGGGGGAGAGACAGAGAGAGAGAGAGAGGGAGAGCTTGCTTGCTTGCTTGGCAATGGAGGAGGACTTGGCTTCGGTGGTAAGAGCTTGCTTGCTTGGCAATGGAGGAGGACTTGGCTTCTCTCCTCGTTTCGTTTCTGTTCCCGAGAAGAGAGATCCTAAAGGGATTTTGTTTGTATTTTGTATTGCGTTTGTTTCCCGAGAAGAACTGTATATGAGAATTTCATCTCGTACAGCTCTAAATTCCACAGGAAAAATGCTGTTTCGTTTATAATTCTATTAATATATGCTGTTTCTTAGCTGAAATTCGTCCAGATTCTGTTTCTTGTTCTTACGTAGGTAGGATAATAACAACCTAATCTTCCTCGCAGGTACATGAATCTTTCGATTCTCCGTCTCCTCTTTCCGGTGAGTTTCCGATTGATGTTACCACAATTACGATACGGTTAATGTTTCTGAATTTCAATATGTGCTTATTCTAAACAGAACCGCCGGATATTAGGAATTGGTTTCCGAGTTATGTTTATGAAATCTTCCCCTTGAATGAGAGTGAATCCCGAGAAGATCAGTTTTGTATGAGAGAGGCTGATAAAGAAGATGTCGGTCCTAAGTTTTGCTCAAACGAACATAGTAATCCAAGGCTTAGCCAGGTAGTACCATTTCACTACTAGTAAATAAACGCACCTATTTTTGGTGATTTACTTTGTTCCTAATTTCAATTCCTCTATGGCAGAACCCAGATGATAAACTATCTGAATCATTCCCTTCTGGTAAGCTTTGTTAAATACCATCCTTAAAGTTCACTTGGTAATTAAGAAAATTTGAGGAATATGCTATCAACTCTTCTTTTTGTTCCCATGTGTGTGTTTCATCAGAGCCTCCAGATTTAGGCAATTGGTTTTCCAGCTATGTCTATGATTCACCTGAACTGGACACGAGCGATGGTCTCATACTGTCAGTTCTCGAAGAAAGTGAAAGGATGAAGGATAGGGGAAACAAACAAAAAGAGGAAACAACACTTGACAGAATCAATATTTCTCTTGTGGAATCTGAGCATGAACCCTACTCTTCTTCTAAGGTATTGGTCACTGACCTCCTGATTAGCCTGTTATACTTGCTAAGCTGCAGTAACACCCATAAGAGTTGATTTTTCTACCATATGTACAAAAGATCTGGTTTTTGTAGATCGGCCAATTAGCTAAAGGTTATGAATAGATTAGAAGCTGATCTACAAAGTAATAAACAAATATGGGCTCTACAGGTACATTCGAAGTCTAAACTAATTTGGAGGGGATTCTGTGTGTGTGTGTGTGTATATATATATGTATATGTTATCAACAAGCTGATTCTGTCTCTTCACCTACTATCATATCTGTAAGATGCACATATCAATACAGAGATCTTGTCTCAGCTCTATTGTGTTTACCAGTTCTCATATTGCTTGATATTTGTCAGATCTCTTACCTTTGGTTTGTTCACGAATTACTCTCATAACAGGTTACAGAATTCTCCCAGTCTCCATCTCTGCTTTCAGGTTGGTAAAGCTAGTTTTTCATTTATAAAATTCATTGTTTTACTAAAAAGAGAAATCTTTTGACTCGGGTTTAGAAGAATTTCGCAGTCAGAATCTTAATTTTGTTTCTTTTTTCTGTATTCTATCAGAGCCTCCCAATGTTAAAATCTGGTTTTCCAGCTATGAATACGAATCTCCCCAGCTGTCCGAAACTCATCATGAACTTGGATTTGCTTCCCCTGAAATGGATCAGCTAATCATTGAAGAGAGTGAGCCAGAGGATGAAAATAGTTCTGGATTTTTCCGAAAATCAAAAAGCTACAAGGAAAACAAGTCAAAAGAAAAGGTAATCTAGTTTATATGCATGGATTAAAGTTATGCCAGCTGATGAATTTATTTTCCATAAGTGTTAGGACATGGGGAACTATTATTAATCCTTGCACAGATATTATCTCATGCTTTGATTAGTTCTACTGAATCACTCCGAGTATATTAAAATCTCAATCGTCTGGTATACATTTGTTGCGTATAGATTCTGATAGTTTTCAATGACTTGTCAAATCCATGTAGACGGCCAACGGAAGCGCTGAAGAGAAGAAACCAATCTCCTTAGATGAAAACTTGGGGAGTAAGTTACCTAGATTGTGGAATTCCATAACGCAAGAACTGAAACAAGAATCAAGCTTCAGCCATGGATCTTTACCTTGTGAACCAAAAAAGGAGCCTAGCTTCAGTCATGGATCATTACCCTGTGAACCAAAAAAGGAACCCAGCTTCAGCCATGGATCATTACCCTGTGAACCAAAAACGGAACCTAGCTTCAGCCATGGATCTTTACCCTGTGAACCAAAAAAGGAACCCAGCTTCAGCCATGGATCTTTACCCTGTGAACAAAAAAAGGAACCTAGCTTCAGCTGTAGAAGTTCCCCATGTAATCAAAAGCTGCAATCAGGTTATGAAGGAGAACCAAAATCACAACCTCTTGGAGAAAAATGGGGCGTGAACTCTGCTCGAAAATCCCCAAGGAAAGCCCTTCGAAAGGTTCACCAATCTCATCATTGGGAATCAGATGAGAAAGAGAACATTAATGGACAGAGTAGTGAAACTGGATGTGTGAGAAAGAGAAGGGAGGTGAAGGGGTGGGGAGGTGAAGAAAATAAGAAGAAGAGAAGAGTTGTTGTAAGGAATGTGGAAATGAGTGGTAAATGGGTGTGTCCACAGAAGAAGAAGAAGAAGCCCAACTTAGCTCCACCATTGAAACAGCTTCGACTTGATGAATGGATTCATAGAGTCTGAATCAGAAAAGAATAAATCTTCATCAAAACATGTAAGTCACTTATTCCCTCTCCCTTTTCGCTAAGCAGAAAAGAGTCTTATGTACATACATACGTTTTCATGTCTAAAAATCATACTATTAACAATTGAATGCCATTTGGCATTGTGGACATGATGACTACATAAATAGGGTGTACATTTGCAAATTTGTGATTATAAGGCTTTACTGTATTCCAATTACACACCTATTTTTTGCTCTTATCATACGACATAGAAGTAGGCGGAGGATTGGTACGTGACTGACTTTACCTTTTTTATCTCTCTTGTTAAAATGTTATTTTTTGGTAATAATGTGTTTCTATTTACCACATTGCCCCTTTTGAATAGCTCTGAGCAGACAAAATAGATAGGGATATGGGTATGTTTCTTCTTCTTCTTTCAATTATTTTATGGACTTGTTCAGTTTTATACAAAAGGTATTCATTTCAGCCATAATATTTCAGTAGACAGAGATGTCAACATTAATGCCACCTGACATAATCTTCTCATCGGTGTGGCAACGCAACCACATACACGAAATCCTTCCCAATGCGGCCTGCCCTGCGACTTTCACTCGATATATCAGACTCAGATCTTCCGCACCCCATATCTCATTTGTACCCGTGGGATTGAACCCTTCCAGATCTGACTCTGTCACGACCACCACGGACCCATCATCAAACACCATTACATCCCGTGGAATTGGTTTCACGCTTCTTGGTATCAAAGCCATGGCTGTTGTGGCTGCATCTTTAATGGGTTTCTCAGGGTTTAACACCTCAAGACAGTAGTAGTATTCGATAACAGCCTGCATGTAACAGTCGATGATTCATTATGAAGATCAAAGACTGGATTTTGCTACACTTCATACATACATACCTTCCATTGGGAGGGTGCGAGAAGAACTCTTGGTCTGATGGACCTCACATATGCATACGCAGCTTCAGGACTCATGTGCTTGTGACGTACCTGATTTGCAGATTTGATGGACCATCAAAAAATGATGTCTTTGCACAAACTTTATAAGGAATGAATCGTAATACCAACCAAGTAACATATGACTATTGTCGTGCTGCGGCCTCGACCCGCCTTGCAGTGAACATAAGTCGTCTTTCCAACCAAAGCATTTCCTTCAAATGAAGACATAAATAATGAGAATGGGCTTCTGTTAACTGTAAAATACTTACCAACACAAAAAAGAATTACATAGAGATGGACTGAGGAAGTAGAACTCACTATGAATGAAATCTACAGCCTTGCATATGGCTTCCATTGAAGGAGCAAAGCAATAGTCTCTTGTGGCAATCACCAAGTGATCAATGCAGTGAGACTGTCATCAACACAGTTAAATTTGATCGAGTTAATGAGTATGGGAAGAAAACTGAAATGGTCAGCTTGAGAACAAAAACATAACAGACTTTGTACAAAGACGATGGAACCAAAGTTTCGTATGGTTCATTCAGCGTGATCACCCCACAAACACCAAGATCTTTAAGCCGTGGCACATCAGATGGGAACGGAACGGCTCCCAGTAAGATAAACTGAAGAAAAGATAGAACTGTGTCAGCTAAAGCACAATACGAATATATACAAATACAAGAGACCCTAAAACACAACCTAAAAGCAGCTCAGTTGGAAGCCTGACGCAACCACATGAATGTGAACAACTAAAGTTGGCATTTAACAGTCCATCAGATCAGATTATTGTATTTGATTTTATATACGACATACCAATCTGACAACATTTGCTATTCAGATAAACAGGGATTGACCATTACACTAAAAAATACAAAGTGGGAGAAATTTTACCTCTGCGACCCTGTCCCACCAACGGAATTCCGCCTCGATCTTATTCCTAATGACATTGTAAGCTAGGGTGGGATAGAACAGTGCACGAGCTCCTACACCCACTAATACCCTCTTTGTCGACAAAACCATCAAGTTCGCCTTATCTCCATCCACAGTCCTATTATCTTTTTTATCCTCCCGAGATGACTTCTCCTCATCTCTTTCTTTCACTTCTTCGATATACATGTCTTCAATCGAAGATCAACAGTTCAACCACACCAACAACCTACTTTCCCAATCGAAACCCTATTCAGCAGCTATCTATAGAAGCGTACATACACAGACAGGATTATTCACAATAATAGTTGACGAAACCAGGTCATAAAGTACTCACATCAGATGTAACGAAAACCCTAGTTATCTTACAGGATCGGCAGACAAAGCCAAGAAAATCTACAGGAAATCATAATCGCAGAGAAATAAAAGGGAAATAGCCGGAAAACAGTGGAATTCAAAATTTTCAGGGCGATCACCACCATATTTCGCCAGAAAAAAAAGGATCCGATCAGGCGACGACGAGTCGGAGAATGATCTCCGGGAAGAGATGGATTCAACAACCTTGAAAACGGAGAGAAAATTGGGGAATTACAGGAAGGAAAGAAAACCCTAAGAGAGAATTTTGAAATGCCTGAATTCTACTCTACCTTCTAACAAACCATTTTTGGGAGCGAGGAATGGGAAAGGACGATGTGAGTGTTGAATAAGGTTTTTATAAAGTCACGGTGACCGCGTTGATGTATTTCGTGACAGTCCCATATGTATTTGA
This sequence comes from Gynandropsis gynandra, assembly GCA_036759665.1. Classification (NCBI taxonomy): domain Eukaryota; kingdom Viridiplantae; phylum Streptophyta; class Magnoliopsida; order Brassicales; family Cleomaceae; genus Gynandropsis; species Gynandropsis gynandra. The sequence goes on along the minus strand of CM071866.1, from coordinate 114,659 downwards.
CACGTGTTCTTGTGATATAGGCAAAGGCCCCATTTGATCTTAGTTTTATAACTTATGTATTTAATCTAATTTTATATATTTTCGTATTTATCTTAATTTATAATTTTGTCAACACTAATGATTTTTTTAGTACATATTGTGTTAATCATATAATATAATAACTGAATCACATTTATGTCATTCTTTGAATTAGAGTGGTCAACTGAAAATGTCAATAAAATTGTATACAGCACCTTATTTTTTATTATTATATAAAATCGGTAGCTGGATGTCACATATAACACAGTAAGAGAAAAAATTGATTTTTTCCAACTTTATTTTAATGGATATTTAGTTTCCTTATCCAAATTTAACATGATACGAGCCTTGTGGGCCCGGAATTTGTAAAGAAAAAGTATTTGCGGATAATTAAATTCAAGTTAAAATATACAGTATAATTTAAAAAAAACTATATTTAATGAAATTATATATAAATTCAAACTCATATTCACTATAAAATAGACACTTGGATAATATAATTTTTTTATATGTTAATATAAAAGTAATGAAATTTTTCCAACATTTAATCAAACTTGAACAATTCTATCAAAATTTTGGAAGTGTCCAAAATAAGATTTTTATTCTATTTTGAAAATTAGATATATAATTAACAATATAACAAGAATATGTCATTATATTTGTTGAGTGGTTCAACTAGATGTGAAAAGAATACCCAGTAAGTAAGGTATAAAATAAAGTGTGATTAAAAAAAAACATTTTTGTATAAGTAATTGACTTACACTTGATGGAATAATAAAGCATTAAACAAAAATAATATAATTGGAATAGTGGGGTAGGTGCTAAAACAATCATAATAATGTAAAATCCTATAAATTTCTTTCAAATATAAAAAGTATATGATATGGATTAAAATTAACTTTAAAAGCTTAGAAATATGCCACTTAAATACTAAGGTTAGCTAAGCTAATATTATTTATATTTATAAAATGATATTATTATTATTATTATTATTATTATTATTATTCATTCAACTTATGCCTCTTAAGCTTAGCGTACGCATACCAAAAGAAGGGAATCGGGATTCCAGGCCATCCCTACGCAACCTCTTTCCACAACAATTACTTCAAAAAATATCATTTTTTTTTATTATTACTTATATATATATACACACATTCCCTTAAATATTCGAACAATATTGTCGACGGAAATTAAAATTCTCACAGGACAAAATAAAAGTGGGTCATTGATCCTTAACCTCAACTTGAGTTGCATATATTTTGTTCTTTCCTATATTTTTTAATAATATTAAAAATAAATAAATAAACTTAACCCCTAAGGCTTCATATTCTTTCTTCTACACAATTCTTCATATGAGCTTTCAACGCTAACATTGCAACTTCACTGTTCTCTCTGAGTCTCTCTAATGGCGGAAAAAGGCTCAATCCCCAAGAAAACCCTTCAAATGATGAAAAAGGATCAAAACCCTAACAAGTTCTACACTCATTTCCTCTGTAAAGCACTCGCTGTCATTCTCTTCTGCGTCCTCGTCCCTCTCTTCATCTCTCAGTCGCCGGAGCTCACCAACCAGACCAGACTCCTCGAGCTTCTTCATCTCATTTTCGTCGGCATCGCCGTCTCATATGGCCTCTTCAGCCGCCGCAACTACGACGGCGGCGGAAAGGAAAACGGCCTCCATGGTAATAACCACAGCTTTGATAACGCCCACTCTTACTTGTCCAGGATTCTTCATGTATCTTCTGTTTTCGACGACGATCACGATAACAACGACAGTGAATCTGAGCCGTCGGAGGAATCCGCCGCCGGAGGTATTAGTAAGGTTCAGACATGGAGAAATCGGTATCAGATGAATAACTCCGAGGTTGTTCTTGCGAATGACGAAGCTGTCGTGGGTAAGGTCAGTTCAAGAATCTGTGAAAAGCCTCTGCTTTTGCCTGTTCGGAGCTTGAATTCATCATGGGTTTCCGATTCCGGTGAAAATTATGGCCGCCGACGACAGTTCTTTAAGAGTTTGAGTGAAAACTCCGTGAGTAACAACAACAACGATGTTCTTCCTTCTCCGATCCCGTGGGGTTCGAGATCGGCTGGGATTGAATCTCAACCGTTGATTAAGCCCGATAACGGGATGGAATCTCGGCCGTTGATCAAGAAACCGGCGTCTCGTTCGTTGTCTTTGGCCACACCTTTGGCCAATAGCTCGTCCGAGTCTCTAGCGAAATCATCGGAAGATTCAGGGAGGAAGAAGAGCTTCTACGGAGCGTCACATCCACCGCCTCCGCCGCCTCCGCCGCCTCCTCGGCCGGCGTTTTATAATCTAACGACGAAGAAGGATTGTCACGGGAGCTACAGGACTGAGCCAAAGGACCCGAATTATAAGATGAAACTTGTTGCAGAGGGTTCATCGAAATCCTTCAGAGCAACCCGATCGGAGGCATTTCCTCCTCCTCCGCCCCCTCCACCTCCGCCACCGCGGGAGTTTTATAAGTCGGTTACAGAGAAACGCAGAGTAAGGGAAGAAAGTGTTTCATCTGAGCAGTCGTCACGAACAGTGACGTGGGGTGATCCAATCATCATTGGGTCAAATCAAAATCAAATTTTGGGAAATGGGTCCGTTGAATCGCCACAGAATCAAAATGGGTCTGATGGAGACGTGGAGAAGCTGAGATATTACTTGCAAGGCAAGACAACATACAGGGAAACCGAGGAAGAAGAAAATACAGAGATTCTCGAGAAAATGAGAAGAGAAAGTGAGGAAGAAAATGAAGAGAAAAGTAGAGAAGAAAGTGAAGATGAAGAAGAAGGACCTGACGTGGACAAGAAAGCCGATGAATTCATCGCCAAATTCAGAGAGCAAATCAGACTTCAAAGAATAGAAATGATAAAGAGATCTTCTTCTTCTTCTTCAAGGTGATGACTTTATTTATCTTCTTCTTCTTATGCTTATGGCCAAAATACTGAAACTTTACATCAATGTTTTGCCAAACAAATTTATATATTATTATCTGATTTATATTCATGCCCATCCATTACTCTTGGGCTATATATATATATATATTATAATTAGGGGGTGTTATATGTCATATTTCAGATGTATGTATGTATGTATTGGTATAACCTTGTATGAAGAAGGAAAATGGAACTACCATTTAGTAACAATGACATCCAACATTTTTTGAGAACCAGATCAACCATATATATATATATATATATTCAAATGTATATATAGAAAAAGATACGAAATTTCCATTTAAATATTTACTATATATAAATATAAAATAATTAATCAGATACACTGGAAATATTCATGTTTCAATTTTTTACTTTGGTTATAAAACACTAACATCTAAAGAGAAAAAAAAACCAAAAATCTATGTCATTTATCCTCCTTGCTCGTCTTATTTTGTGCAATACATACATAGTTTGAACTCACGATATTATGTTTGTGTATTTATTTGGATTTCATTTCCCAAATACAATATAATTAATTTCCAATTTAAAAAATGGAACGAAATGAGAAAAAAATTAGATAAAATTGCCAAAACTAGTGGAAGTTTATGTCGTCGGAAATGAAAGTATTTTAAGTTTATGTATGGTTTCCTCCTTCCTTTAACCCTTCAGAAGGGCAATCTCGTAATTTTCTTACATACATTTTCAGTGTTTGATTGAAGGAAGGAAGGAGTACATCCCTGATGATGGCTCAAATTAACCTAAGTAAATTTTTCTTTCGATTAAAAAAAAGACCAGAGTACCCTTGACCGCGTTCAGGACCTTGGACGAAGCGCCTCAAACGGGAGGCCATGAGAGATGGGAGCTCCGGGAGCCCACGGCCGGTGATGGTGGTGAGTCGCGGCGGAGGAAGAGGAACGTTCGCAGGAAGGACACATGGTGAGAGTAGTGGGAGGAGTCATGTGCATGTAAAACTGTGGTGACATTTTCAAAGCCCTAAGCTCAGCCACTTCCTTCTGAAGCCTTTTGTTTTCTTCTGTCAGATTCTCACAGCACCTTCTCAAAAATTCACAGTCCACTTCCGTCTGTTTCAGCTTCGTCCTGTTCATCCAAATACCCTTTTTCCCTCAGTAACTCAAACCCTAAACGACCCGGGAAATGCGAAGAGCAAAAAAAAAAAGAAAAAAAAAAGATGCTTTCTCTCTTACCTTGCCCTTCTGTTCTGAAACCAGACCTCTACTTGTCTTGGCGTCAAACTCAACTGCTTCGCCAGAGCTTGTTTCTGCTTCTGTTAAAGTCCGAAAGAGTAAATTCAGTAATCAAAGTAAACCCTAAACGGCACCTCTGATTTTCTCGCTCGAGAAAATATTACATTGAGAAAGAAAGAAAAAAGAACTTACAGGATTCAGGGTGTTGTGTTCCTTGAAGGTCTCTTCAAGAACAGCAGATTGATCTTTCGACAACCTCAATTTCTTCCTCGATGTATCGCCGTCTTCTTCATCGCTGATCCCACGCGAACTGCCTGGATCAGTATCGTGATCTTCAGATCCGTTAGGTTCGCGTTCGCTTCTCTTGCCACTTGCGCTCGAGACAGTGCTGTTGGGGGAGGAAACACCGGCCTCTTCGTCGCAGTCCGCCACCGTGGACGGTGGTCGGTTCACGTCTATGCCACGGAGGAAGGTTCTTGTCCCAACACGATATGACTCCGAGTTTGGAGCTGCATGCACAACAAGGGCAAATAAAAGATCAGCCTTTCGTTAATAAATCCTTGAGAAATCTGTTTTTTTCCCGAGAAAGTGAGGGAATATTTGTAAGAGAGAATCTGGCAAACCTGGAGAATTAAAACTGTCATTCCACGAAGGTCTTCGAAGCAAACCGAGAGGAGAAGATGAAGAAGAAACAGAAGCAGACGGATTCAGCTTTAGATTCGTCTGATTCTGGGGAAAACTCAAGCTCAAACTCAAACCTAGATCATCTTTCTCGACCATCATTTTCTCGGAAAATAAACAGAAGCCCACGAGAAAATTACTCTCCGTTCTGTTTCTGCAATAAATTTTATCTGCTTTTTCTTGAGAGAGAGAGAGAGAGAATGGATTGATGAATGAAGAGGGCAAAGGCAAAGGAGGGGTTAATATAGCCGAGAGAGAAAAAGAGAGTTGTGTTTATTTATTATTATTTTGTAAAACATTATATTAAATATTTATATTTAGTTCAATCATGAGTGTGTGACAAGCTGGGACCAAAACCTTATTTTTTTAATTTAAATTTGTATTCAAATTAATAATAATAACAAAGTTATGGCCTTTTGCTATCGAAATAATTTTATATGCACAAACTATGCTTCTTTGTCCCCCTTTTTCTCTCTCCCATCTTTGTCAATCCAAACCTTATGCATACTTGTCCCTCCTAATATTATATATATATATTCCCTTTTTCACATTACATTATTTATTTTCTATCCCAACAATAGTAAATTCTTTAACCTTTATTGATTATTTTCTACTTATTTACAATAGTAACCTTGGTTACTAAAATAAAAGGAACACTTTTTTTTCTCTAGGTCCTTTTAGTTTTCTTATTTATAGCGTAACTCTTTTTCCCTGGACTTTAACCCAAATAATGTAATTTTAACTCCAATAAAATTTCGAAATGGAGAACAAGAGGTTTGTTTGACATATATCTATTACTTTAATTGATAAATATATGTTATAAAATTATTTTCACTAAGTTTTACATTTTTTCTTAGAAATAACAACAAAATTTTGAATTAAATTATATTTTTGTTCTGAATTAAATGTTTTAATTTGACAAGTAAAGTTTTATTTTATTATAACTTTATAATATAATTTTTTTTATAAAATCTGATAAAGCGCTCTATGTGAAAAAACAATTATTAGAATTATACAAAAAGAATTTTACAAAGGGGTAGGTCGAGTGATAAACCCTAATTTGAGTCAACATAAGAACACGATTGAATTCAAACTTTTTCTTTTGTGTTTTCTTGTTCTAACGCATGTGTGTTTACTTTTTTGTCATTGGATTTCTAAATAAAAGTAAACATTTATTAATTAAAGAAAAAAAATAATAATTTAATAATAAAACAATGATGATGCTATCTATAGATATTAAATGTGGCATAGAGGCTTTGTCTGCGTGGTAGTTATGATAATTATTATGAATGAAAACACAATCACTACGAATCAAGTTATATATTATGACTACAATTATTATCATCATTATTTCATCAGGGTATTTTTTTACCACCCTGAGAATCATGTTTGTATTTATGGAATTAAATTTATTAAAATCTTTGTAAAATATGTTATATTTGTTCAATTGATAAATTTTTTATTTATTTTGAAAAATAATGGTAATATTTTGTCAATGAAATTAATCACAATAAACATGGTGTATATATACGTGTGCAACCATGATTTTCAAATGTAAAAAAATGAGACATATATTTTCAACGAACAAATTATATTATAATAATTTTAAAATAAAATTGGAACAAAGAAAAAGAATGTTCCAATTTTATTATAGGACAATTATTATGATAATTATTAATATGTGAGGTAAAACCTTGTGGACCACCGATCACAACTTAGTTACGGCCATTGAAAATCCGACGGCTGACATTAAATAAAGAAACACAAAAGAGGAGATGAAATCCAACGGCTGAAAATAAATCAGGAAAAAACAAGGAGGAAGTTGAATCTAACGGCTGAGATTATGGATAGGTGGGTCAATTAAATCCAAATAAATATTTGACAACCATCAAATCTTAACTGGAAGGGATATGATTGGAACCCGACACACTAACTTTTCCACTCATCTGATTTGTCACAATGTGGGCCCCATGCTTTAATTTTTCAATTTTGTAATAATATTCTTCTCATGTATAATTTCAGGTCCAAATAAATTATTTAAAAATTAATTAGAATTCTGTTTTATTGCTTTGATTGATTCTAATTAAGTATTACAACCATTTATAATAATTATACCGAAAATTGAAAATAGTTAATTGCATCCATTTGCAATAATTGTACCGAAAATTTAAAATGTAATATCTCGAAGTGAAACTATAAAAGATGTATTATTGTTACATTTACATAAGTAAGAGTAGTATTTTTTTTTAATTATGGTAATGTACATGAAAAGAGAGAGTGTGACGTACTATTTACAAAAGTATATATATAATTTAAAATTTTTTTAAAGCCCATAAAATCGAAATAATTATTACAAATTTATGGGGGAATGACATCTTACGCATGGGATTCTTACAGCAAAAGGAGTCGCTTTCTGTAACTTTTTTTTTTTGCAAAATCATTATATTATATATATATATATATATATTCATATTATATAAAGAGAGAAGTCGGGATTGGCACGAGGATCGTGCGCGTGATTTACACGAACCGTATGGGAACGGGTGAGCGCGTGTAAAGTTATTATAAAATAAGTTTTAAAATCATTAGTTTAAAAAGATTTGTCTAAAGTTATTATTGTTTATATATATTAAATCAGTTTTATGAAGCATTCGAGTGTGTGCGTACTCATTGAGACTACGTATAATTAAAAAATGAAGAAATATATATATATATGATATTTGCACAAAAAGATAAATATGCAAGCTATAAAAAGAAATATGTTAAATTTGTGGCCGACATAATCATAAGATGAATTGATTTTTAAGGTGGCTTTGGTTTGGTCACAAAGTATAGTCATTTTAAAATAATGATGCATTGAAAATAACTCGTACGTTTTTAAATCAAACGTGTCATTTAATTTCAAATAATAAATGTGTTATATACACTGTCAAGTGGATCTAAATATGCATCTGTTATATTATTCGTCGTAATATTTGTGATATATACAAAACAAATACAATAGTCATGGTAATAACTTTAGAATTGCGAGAAATCAAGTACAATTAAAGTTTACTATAAAACACTTTAGGTATTATATATTATGATTATTTGTATGTTTCTATTATATCGTTTCCAAAGATTTACCTTGTTATGATCAATTGTATTGATTCTTATATTTGATAATGATTTATTTATATATTATCTTGACTTTATTCTATATCTATATATGTTAAATTCTAAATTATCCTCCTTCATTAAAATTCAGACATGGATTTAGATGTGTATTTGTCTGTATCAGATCGCAAATCCAAAAGTTATAACTTGGTTTTATTATTAATTATAAAATTTGATTTTGAATGTAAAATTACATGGTTTTTAAACATTTTTTTTTGTTATTTCTTGAATTTTGGAATTGCGAAGGAGACATAGATGGTGGATTTCACATGGGAAAGGTGCGGAATTTTAGGCGGAAAACAGAGCAAAAGAAATATATAAATTTAAATAATAATTATAATGTGCGTGTAAATAATATTAAACTGATTTAATTGTGTTTGATATAAAAAATTACAAAATTTAAGTGAAAAATGGTAATAACAAAACTCACGTGGAACCAGCGTGTCGAAGGGCCACTCAAAAGACTAACACACGCGCGTGTCTTATTGTCTATTCACGCGCCGACATCCCCACTCTTCGCAATCATTCGACCTTAATACTCATTTCCATTATAACATCAATATTATTACATACATTTTTCTAAGTTATTATTATACTTTTATTATATACATTCACGTACGCACATATATATAATAAGAATATTTACTTGTGTGTCCTTGTATAGTAAATAATTTTATTTTTTATTTCGAATAAAAAATTAATTTGCTAATAACAAAAACATGGAAAATATGATCATAGGGTGATGACTGATCTGTATCTAATCATAGTGAATCCACATCTCCAGGATTTCATGCAATTTGGTCCCCCTCTTGTCTCATTATCTGTTGAATTGACAATATTACCCTTTTCATGAAATGACGATAGAGCCCATGATGGTGTGTGTGTGTGTGTATATACTATTTTACCGGTGTATGTTATCACTTTTCTCAATAATGGACCAATTATTGAATTTCAATGGACCGATCTTATTGGTTGCCGAAATTAAACGTGGCAAAAAGAAATGGCCCTTGCAAAATCAATTATTACGTACGAAATTTTGTCTTGTATTTTTCGCTCACAATAAAAGTAATTAAATGATTGCATCTATATATATATAATCAAAATACAAAAAGAAATTATTGTAGTCCAGCAAGAGCAATAAGTGGAAATGATTGAGATCGTGAGATTTGGGTCATTTTATAATATTGGAAAATAATGGGGTCGAAAAGAGAATTAATGTTTATAATGGGGTACCCCAGCAATAAAACATTGTTTTAGATTACCCCGTACGAGCCTCGTGGGTCTCACAACCCTCGTGACATACACGTGAACTGTAACACTCCCTTGTCCTTCTCTTTTTCTTTCTTTTTTCTTCTGTCATAAATATTGTTCAATTAAATTTAGAAATTGCGTGTCGAATATTTTTCTGAAAAATATTTTACGTGGGTATTTTTTTAATTCTCTCGATTTCTTATTTCTAATAAAAAATTATAAAATTTTTACTTTAATATATTTTTAGTTTTACGTTGATTTGTATAAACGATAATAAAATTAAAGACGGAAATGTAAGGAGGGCCCGGTGATGTCCATGAAAGCCATGTGATGGTCACGTGAATGAGACCCCACAGAAGCACGACCTGGTCTGGTCCTGTTATGAAAGGTTAAATTTACGGTTTTAACCCTGTAAGGAGGTAGTTCATTGAATGATTTGAAGTGCGTTGGGGCCCACGTGTTTTTCTGGAACCAGTTGCTTTGTCTCCATTTGACTTTTCCTGTTTTAGCTTCTCTATGAAGACGTCAACTCAAAATCCTCAAATTATTTGTATCCTCCATTGCATAAATAAAACTACAACGACCACTTCTTTTTTTTCTCATTTTTTTATTGTTTTTTTATAAAATCACTGAAAACTCACATTTTTTAAATATATTTATACATATATATATATATACGTATATTGTCACCACTAATTTGAGCTTGAAATCATAAGTCTCGTACGTATGTATATTAGTTCAGTATATATATATTAATGGATTCATAATTATAATTAATACATCCATATATATATAATCACAATCTTAACATTAAATCATTTCTTACAAAAAGATAATATAATATCGGTTGCAAATTATTCCAATTAATGTGTTTAATTTATATATGGTTTATTTAAATTATGTAACTTTATGTGAAAAATTATCATAACATAGTGTGATGATTCAGGAATCTTCGTATCCATTATTATTTTATTGTGGAGAATGATATCAAAATTCTTATTATTTAATACTCCGCCATGTTGTCTCCATCATGATGTTGATGTGTATCATGAGACATTATTATTAATCACCACAATAATCAAATTATTTAACCACCATAATTATATGTAGATCAGTAGATATATATGAGATTAATCTGTCATTATTATATAATGAATAATATAAAAATATCCCCTCAAACTCAATACAAGCCGATTGAAGACCTTATTCGACAACAGCACCTGCGCACTAACTTTCGGCTTATTGATAAAATTAATGTGAAAATAACAGCACTACTCTTAACTTAAAATTGATTAATAACAATTTTTATAATCAAATTAAATTAATAATAAATGTAGTAGTTCCCAAATGTAGATTCTTTTTAGTGCACGTCTAACCGATATCTTTATGAATAACATTGAATTTTAAATCAACAGCTTTGATATTATGAGTAAGTACATGGGTTAAAAAATTTAAAACTCATTAATAATAAATAAACTAACTCGTATATGAGTTGGTAAATCTAATTAATATATATTATCATGATATTCACTTTTCGTTCTCATACATATATATATGTGTATGTATAGAAATTATATATAGGTTCACGTGGAAAGGACGTGGAGCACGAAATTCGGGACGACAGAATCATCAGACAGCGAAGCACACGTGTTTCCTCGTAAGCTATACACGTGCGAACCATCTGGTCAATGGTCAAACCCACCATCCACTTATCATCCCCTTATTAATCTTAACCAATTTAAAGAATTTAGTTTCTTTTGGAGTTTTGATTGTTTTATTATACAATATGTATCGAATTTATGAACCTTAAACGGATTTGTGATTGTTTGGATACTAGTGTCAATAATACGAGAAGTTTATTATACGGTTAACCTAACTTAATTGACAATTATAAATCTGTGTAATTAACATTATGATTAATTGAATATATGCTTATAATTATAAAAATATTTACATTTATAGTATTTTGTCTCATACGAGTGGCGGACGACGTCATGCCACCGGCTACACCGGTCATCTCGGTTCGGCGTCTCGAGACGTCAAGATGAAGGCATGACGAGCCTTCCTGAGCCGTTGAACACACATGATCCTCTGCACGTGCACGTGAGGGCCAATTCCGAGGTGGTGCTTATAAATAATTAGTACGTACGCCGTAAATGTGTTGGGAGGATTGGTCCCACGTGTCTCAGCCATGTGACCGGCTGAGCTGGTCGCACGTGATTAACTTAACCCTTTGTTCAATTTCGTAATTAATCATTTGCTTAGATTCAGTAAATATGAGATTAATTAATATTCAAACTGTTCAAAAGCCGTGCCACACGTGCAATCTCGATACGGATTATCAGGAGATCTCTTATTTCAACACACTTGTTTAGTGTATTTACCTATTTGCCCTCGTTGGCCGCTCATTGATGGGAGTCCACTAGAGGGTAGATTAGGAAATGAAATAAAAAGTCCGAATAGTGGGCATGTTTTAGCTGGTGGAGTTTCATAATAAAATATAAAGCATCGGGAGAATATAACGGAGGAGTGACCGAACTCAATTATTAGTCGAGAATTGTGATAAAATCTTAAGCACAATGATTTATTACGGAAACTAAAATACAAAATAATGGAAGATAAATTGATTATCCGGCAAAAAAACATATTTTGCTTAAAATGATGAAAGTTGTTCCCCCACAAAACGATATATAACGATTGTGTGTACGTGTTACATTTATATATATCATATATCCTTCAATTCATATTATTATGTACTTTTTTTTGCTATATAATTTATAATAAAAATAAAAAGATTTTTTTTGTTAAAATTCGGAATAATTCGTGGGAGTGTATATATATTTATAACGGTTAAAAAAAGAAGTAAATAAAATATGGAAGAAGTAGAATGATGGATGAAGCAAAGACGAAGTTGTAATGTGTGAGGGGATGTCCCCTGTGGCCTTGGAATAATCAAAAGCTAGAACATGGTCCACTTGCTTCCATGAATTCATCATCAATAATACCCTCTCCCACTTCCAAAAGTTATCCTTTAAATCTTTATTTATTTCTTTATTATTATTATTGTCATTAATATTATTATTATTATTGTAATTATATTGTTAAGGGCGGCTAATATAATCGTGGGACCCATTGCTGTGGTCCACTTCACCATTCATCTTTCTGGGCTTAAAGCCCATACGTCAGCCCATAAAGATCTAATAGGAGGCATGGGAGTTGGGCCTAGTTATAGCCCAGTTACAGGCCCAATTATTTATTGGCCCATAATAAATTTTGAAATATTCGTCAATCTTTAGTTGCGCAAGAATTGACGAAGGGAGGGTCGGAGTGGTTCATGTGAAATGGCGTCGGCGTTACAGCTTCCGATCATCGATCTTTCTTCGCCGGACAAAACCTCCAATTCCAATTCTATTCGCCAGGTTCTTCTTCTTCTTCTTCTTCTTCTGGGTTTTTGTTTTCAATTAACAAGTCAAACTGTTTCAATTATGGGTATGAGAGTTCGATTTTTGTTGTTCCCTTGTGAGATTGAAAGTTTTGATTCGAAGAACACGATTGGTTTTGTGTAGTACGGAGTTTTTATGAGGGTGAGGATCGCCACTTAGGTCATTAGAATTTTGACACTAATCATATTCTTTTTTTTGGAATATAGCATAAAAAAATATCAAAATATTTTATTTTAGTCTATACAACAACATGAATCATCATCTTAACCTAAACAAAATCTAAAATTAATTTTTTTCTTAAAAACACTAACTTTAAAAATATAACTTAGAAAATGTCAAACTTTTTAATTATTGTATAAAACACAAATGATTACTTTTAAATTAAAAATTTAAAATTTTTATGTTTTGTCTAAAAAACACAAATTTATCAAATTAATCATATCCATACAGAAACACAAATACTAAATTATTTTTTGAATTTGTAAGCGTTGTCTAAAAAAACACATATTTATCAAATTAATCATTTCCATACACAAACATTAACTTTTGGTAACTCCAATTTTAACTTGATTTCAATCTGAATCCGAATTAAAAAAATCCAAATTTGAACAAATTTCAACTCGAAATCCGAATTCAACACAATTTCAAATCGATTTCAACTGAAAATCCAAATTTCATCCAATTTTAACAAGAATTTTAACCCAATTTCAACTCAAAATCCAATTCAACCGAATATTCGAATTCCATCCAATTTTAGTAAGTATATCAACAAAAAAAAAAATCCAAATTCGAATCAATTTCATCCCGAAATTTGAATTTAACTTAATGTCGACCCGATTTCAACCAAAAATCCCATTGAATTTGGATTTCGGGTTGAAATCTTATTGAAATACTTACTAAAATTTGGTAAAATTTGAATTTTCGGTTGAAATTGGGTGACATTATAATGTTCGGTTGAAATCATGTTAAAATTGGGTGGAATTCGAATTTTCCGATGAAATTAGGTTGAAATTCGGGTTGTTTTTTTATTGAAATTGGGTTGAAATTCTTATTGAAATAGGGTAAAATTCGAATTTTATTTTGAAACCGGTTGAAACTCTGTTGAAAAATAATTCTACATCGTAAACAGTAAAGGAATTTTATCAAGAGTTAGTGTTTGTGTATGAATATGATTAATTTGATAAGTTTGTGTTTTTCTAGACAAAAATTAGGTTAAAAATAATTTGTGTTTTATAGGAAAAAATTAAAAAGTTTGCTATTTTATACACTAAATTTCAAATGTTAGTGTTTGAAATAAAAAAGAATAGGTTTTTTAGTTTGAAAATAATAATATGTTTTAAAATAGTTTAATATTTTGTATAATATATTCCCTATTTATTTTCTGCATGGATGATACAAATCATTTACTCATGATCTAAATTGCTTCCTCGTATTCTGAATTGAGGTTAAGCTACGATGGTGTTTGCTTAGGACCATGTTTTTGTGGTTTGATGTGATGTCTATTAGGCATTGTTTTATGTAAAGAATCATGGCATTCCAGAAGAGTTAATAGACATTCCAGAAGAGCAACAACTTCTTCGCTCTCCCTTTGGAACAAAAGATGGCTTTGCTTCGTAGGGACCTTTTAGGCTACACCCCATTGTATGCTGAGCTCCACAGGTTTCTTTTCTTTGGTTTCTTTTCTTTGAACAAGTTGGGGCCTTGAATGATCCAGCAGCTGTTGTTCGCCTCCTAACTCATGCACGTTTGGGATTGACTCTAGAAAGGAAATTCTTGACATTATTGTGATATAAGATATTGATTCTTTGCATAAGGTCTTTTACTCGGTATGTGATGAAACCTTAACAGTCCAAGGATAGAATTAAGTAAAATACTATCTGTAGTAAAGAGGAATTCAAGGCACCATCCCATTTCTGTAGTCACTTTTTCTGTGATTTTAGGAGAACTGAATGTGTCGGATTAATTACCTTTGGTCTGATATGAATAAGCTTTCATGCTGTCTGTATATATCTTAAAGAGACAACGGGTGGTTTTGGATGAATTACCTTTGAACCTCTCAGGCTATCAAAAATTACTAGGGAAGGCAAATACGGACCATCAGATGTTCCGAGACAATTGGTGTATGTGAGACAATCAATCGTCTGTCTCGGGCAGTTTGCATAGCTACCAGGTACAGTGCTGTCCGGACGCAATTTGGGTCACAGAATGGTGGTCTCCAGTCACAGGTACTTTCTACAAAGCTTGCTGCTTCCTCACTTGACTATTACAGTGAAAGGGTTTCATATCTCTTTCATATCATTTTATTAAAATACGTTTTGAAACAAAAAATTGGGTTATTGCAATTGTAACTTTTATGTAGTTCACATTACCTTAAAAACAGACATAAGCTAATTTGGGCTTATTTATAAAGGTATTTATATTCAATAATCTTTTATTTTATGGTATTTGTATTTCTTACACATTTTGTGTTATGTTTGTATGTAATCCAAATATGCCCATATTCATTTGTAATAACTATACTATCGGATAAAAAGTTGAATGCATAATTTAATATTTTTCGACAGAATTTTAAAGGTATGTACCACAATTATTGTAAAACTATGATATTTAATAGTTAGAATATTTATTATGCATTTAATAGCCGAATTAGTTGTTGAATCGTAAAATGAATGTTTATCTTTAGCATTCCTTAATTAATTGTAAACGGACATTAATTAATTCATGTTAATATAAACGTTAGTTAGTTGGCAGTTAAAGTAGTTTATGACTTCCTAATTCTAATTTACCTTTTTACCTTTACGTTTTGATTCAACCAATATTATACATACAATTTTGATATATGTCATATGAAATATATATATATATATATATACTATTGTGTATGCTATGTATACGCATATATATGTAACTACATTTGGTTGATATTAAATTCAAAATTGAATGTTCAAATTTGACATTCTCCGAGGTGACACCCGCATTCCGATAAATAATCGGAGTGTTAATATATATATATATATATACAAATATATATATATATACCTAACAATTCTCGTATATTATTTAATACTTGGTTTCGTCTGCATGTACAAGTTCAAATTTTTATAGTAAAATAATTGTGGATAAAATAGACCCAACAGCGAAACCTAATACAGTACGATTTTGTAGACATGTATTGGTGTGTGTCTATATATATACAAACAAGTGATTAAATATTTTGAAATATTGGAACCGAAAATACAAAACTATAAATAGATCGTATTTTTTTAAAAATAAACGGCCACTCTT
>CM071866.1:46967-98658 GCA_036759665.1 Gynandropsis gynandra | reverse complement strand
TTGTTTGATTGTACATTTTATATTAACGTTCGTGTTGAGTGAGTTTGAAACATAAAATAAAACATAAGATTCTTTAATTTGGTGCGCAATAAATGTCTAACGCCGAACTGTGTCAAAGCCTATATAACTTCCACCTCCGTTATAAGTTTATAAAATAAAATTAAAAAATTACATAATTTCATTAAATTAATTTTGAAGGCTGATGAGTAAAACGTGTGTATATATATATTGAATGATATGTTTAAATATATTTACATTTGTAGTATAAAATCTTGAAAGTTAAGAACCTCGATAGCTATAATCTCTCTCATGCTGTAATCTCTCTATTCTCGAATTCAGTAGAAAGTGTATATATATTTTTCTATATATATAAATATATATAACACGTGCTGGTATATTGTAAGCCGACATGGGTCATGGCCGCGGAACGAAATAACGAAACTTAGGACAAAACATGGAAAAAATATTATTGCAACTTAAGAAAGGGTCCACGAGTTTAATATTTTTATCAGTACGCATTGATTATTTGACTTGTTACCTAAATTCTTAGTTCATCATGATTTTATTATATTTGTTTAGGTTAATGAATTATTTTTTTTTCTAATTTTAATTCATATAAAGATACAAATGTTATCAAGTGTGTGGAACACACAAACCGAATGAAGACAGAATTAGATAGGTCCACATAGAGAGAAAAAAAGCCTAAAGTAAGACTTAATTGAATACTTACATATATATATGTATATATGATTAAATATATATTAATATAGGACTATACATTAAACTCTGCAGATTAATATTAATCTTGCTGGTTATATATTAGAACCACGCCGACCTCTTCTTTCATCAACACTGTTTCTACTCACTCTCACACACACAAAACAAAACCCTAATTATTTTCTTCTCCCACCAAACTTTTTTATGTGCAGTTAATACCCTTCACACATTTCATATATATTTATATATATATATATGCATCAACGCCAGTCTCCTCCGGCATCGCAATCGCCGGCGATGGACTCCGACAGAATCAAAAGAGAGACTCCGAAGATTAAGAAACGAGATAAAAACGATTCCATCGTCACTAATCCGAGCGATCAGAGGGGCGTTTCAAAGCATCCAAGTTTTCGAGGGGTCAGAATGCGACAATGGGGAAAATGGGTGTCAGAAATCAGAGAGCCCAGAAAGAAGTCCAGAATATGGCTCGGGACATTCTCCACTCCGGAGATGGCGGCGCGTGCGCATGAGATATACAGGCCGCGGCGGCCGCGGCCGCGGCCGCAGCGGAAGTGGCCGATCCACCACGGTCCCCAGCAAGCACAGCGACGTCGTCTCTGACGTCATCACCTTTGTCGACTGCGGTGTCTGACGACGCCTTCACGGACCTTCCCGATCTCTTGCTGGACGACGTGACCCGCAAAATCGATGGTTTCTGGGA
The DNA here is from genome assembly GCA_036759665.1 of Gynandropsis gynandra. Lineage (NCBI taxonomy): Eukaryota > Viridiplantae > Streptophyta > Magnoliopsida > Brassicales > Cleomaceae > Gynandropsis > Gynandropsis gynandra. The sequence goes on along the minus strand of CM071866.1, from coordinate 97,220 downwards.
TTCATTGACGTACGAAGAACCCTTTTTCCTGGAGAACTATTAGGGGTAGATGGGTTAAGCATGGTACGATACTCGGATATGTCGCCGGAAAAACTGAGTCAGACGGAGCGGCGGAGGCGACATTGCCGGAAAAGGGAAAAGGATTGTCGTAATTGGGGGTTTGATGGGGGGAAATGAGTGTACGTGCGTACGTGTGGGAAGTTCCATTACAATGTGTGATGTGTAAGTAAAAGGCTTTTTGTACAAATACGATCTATGTGACAAAGTCCCATGTTTGTTCTTCTGTTTATTACCCTAATCTCTATTTTTACCTTTCTCTTTTTTTTTCTTCTTAATTTATTGTTTTTGTGCATTATGTTTATATTTCTTTCCGAATTCGTATATTTATTTACTCATTCTTCTTTATATCTACAAGAAGAAATAATAAACTCCATTGGAAGAAAATTGTTTTTGTTTTTTGTTTTGTGAAAGAAACGTGAGAGTATGTCCAAATTGTTTGTTGTTTCTTAAAACAAAAGAGTGATTGATTGTATTTTGATATTACATTACATGCAACATTATAACTATATATATATATATAGTGCACATAGATAAAAAAGGGTAATAAATGAATATTACATAAAACATTATAGCTATATGTATATATTTATATATAGTGCACAATCAATAGAGATAATAAATGAATGTATACACACTCACAATTAAGAAGCTCGATGACATTTTTAACGTGTTGATTTTTTTGTATAATTGTGAAATTATGGTATAATCGTGTGTGGATCACAACTAACGAGTTCATTTAATAGGCAAAGGGATAAAATCGTTTTGTTATATATAAAAAAAAAAGGTAAATTGCAAAAGAGACAAACTTTGTGGTCTTTTCTGTCATTATCGAATTTCCACTTTTACTCGCTCTTTTATCTTGTGACCTCATTGGTTATTAAAAAGTCGGAAATTGAAAAGACCCGTCGGCCTTTTATTTATTGATAAATTTAATGTATTTTTTAGTTAAGACTTATTTTCATTCGCGTGTTCATTTTTTTTGTTCTTTTCACCTACACTTATTCCATTACCATCTAAAATAAACTAAAAAAAATTTATTTAGTGACTTGACCCTCATATTCTAACAACCGGAATTTTCTTCATATAAAATAATCATTTTTCTGACAAATTATAAAATATATTCTATTTACTTATAAAACCATTAATAAGATTGATTTTCTATTTACTTGTGTATTATACTTTATATTTAGAATAAAAAATATATTATGTGATGGACTTCCTTTATATATATATATATACCCTATAACTTTAGTTTAAACTGATCAAAAAAAGGAAAACAGTATTTAATATTTGGAATTTAAAATGGTTTTTATACAATAAGAATATGAAATAAAATAGAAGAATAAGATGGCTTTTTCTTGTATCCTCTTTGTCCCCTTCTAATCACTCTTCTTCTTTTTGGTAAGACCTTCTAATCACTTTGCTTTCCTTTCTAGAAATTGTGTCTATTTTCGTTTCTCCCCAATCAAATATATTTGTTATAATTTTATTTTATATAATATCGTATAAACAAATGGATTATGGTAAAGTGCGTATTTTTATATGTACACGACAACATGTTGTTTATTAAAAGTATATATTAATAATAATAACCATAGAGTAGTTAACCCTATATGTTTGACTCTTATAAATCGTCACCAAAATGAATTTTTGTTTCCCCTTTTAACTCGACATCTATATAAATTTTATTGGATTTGTTTTAAAATATTTCATATATTTCCAAAATATTGAAACAATTTTCTATTGTATAAAAAGAAATATAATAAAGATACAATTTGACACGATTTTGGTGAACAATTAGTAATATAATTAAGTGTGTGTTGGATTTGTAGACATTATGGGGCCAAATCAACATCATTTTCAAATAATAACAATAACAGTATTGAAGATGATTGAGGTTTGATATTTCATTCTATATGATATTTTAATATGAATATAATTAATAACACTTTAAATTATAATATTTTTAATTAACTGATTGGACAACTGTGTGATATCAATATTATTATTATAGTTGTTCACATGTAAAACGTCTATGTGGACCGTAGATGTAAGACTAATAACAACATATACTTAAAAAGCAATTATGTGCCCTTCCAAATCATGACGTCATTTGGAGAATCCTATGACTTTACGCTGTCATTTTCATTAATTATCTTTCTTCCTTCCTCATTTTTCTATACATTTTAGAAATTTTATTGATTAGAAAATTCTTTTTTCGTAGTATAGTTTTCAATAAAGTTTGATAACTTTCGAGATTCAAAGTTAGTGTAATTCCATGAAAACAGCTTGATTCTTTTAATTATATATGTATATATATATATATATATTATATCTCCGTGCACCCAAACTTTAATTTCAATCACATATAGATAATCACTTCTAATTAATGCAACTATTTATATATAAATAATTTGAAGGAAAATAATTTACGGATTTTCTATTAAACCCAATTAAGAGGGAGAACAACAATGTATAATTCAATTTTTTTCTTTTGTATTTTAAATACAAAACATCCCAGACTAGAATGAATCTAATCATAAGTGATAACGAATTGGGAAAACTAAATCTGCAGATAAAAATCATTGCAACGATGGTAAAAAGCCTATCTACTTTTAAACTTATATATATTTTATATATTTTGTAGGGTTTTCGATGCCTAATCTATAAGGGGTGAAGGTTAATCTTTTAATTAATTCAAAATGGCATAAACTTTTATGAATATTTTAAGGTTTTAAGGTTATGTTGGTTGTTCTTTTATATAAAAAATGATAATAATCAGACAAACTTCAGGTAAAAGACAAAAATGGAAATATAGCTAAAGAATATTTAATGCAAGGGATGAAGTTAATGTCTAAACAAACCTTGCTCGCTGTCGTAATATTAATATTTTCTTAATCTATCAATATATATATATATATATATGAATGTCAAACATTATTTTATGATGAACAATATACAAAAAGAGTTTGCTGAAATATTTACAAATCGACCAATAAAATCAACTCAAAGAAAAATAAAATAAAAACAATTAGCATTGCTAAACGCCACAGAGGCATACAGAAACAGATTTGTATAACCAAAAGGGTCAATACATAACTTACAAATCTTAATTAAAATTTTGAACTTAAATAAATATTTATAATGTGTGAAATATATGTGTACATACTAATGATCATTATTAATAGTTAACTAATGTCTCATACGTCAAGCGAAAATTAGTCAAAATTTGCAAAAGGCACAAAATATCTATATCATTTTCAATTCTTTTTTTTTTCTATTTGATTTATACAACGTGATATTTTTATTTTCTCATTTCATGTTTCTTTTGGTCTATATTTTTGGTTCCCTATTTTCATGTATAATAAGTAACTCTCTCACATATAGATAAGTATGTATAATATATATTTCACATTTAGCCTCTGAATTCGAAAACATAATCGGGTTTATTCTGTATGTTTTTGCAAATGCTATAATGTATAAATTAATTATTTAAATTATGTGTAAAAAATATGGATAATACCCTTTCAAGTGAGTGATGTAGAAATTTTCACGACCATGTTTGATTGTGACACTTGTACTGTCATCATTGCCTTCCACATAAACTAATACAAAATATATCAAACATTATATACATTCACCTCTCTGTATGTATATATATATATGTGTGTGTTTGTATACGTGTTGATTGTTTGATGTGATCGTCATCGTCCACGACGCACCAACCCATCTTAAATAATTGCCTTTTTATTAAATTATACTTAATGATAATATTATTTAAAGTTGTCTTTTTTGTTTTGTCACATAGTTTCAAAGCACATTCTCAACTTTTGTTTACATTAATTAATGATCCATTACAAATCACATTAGTATAATAATTTATTTTGTTATCTTAACCGAATCTACCAACTACTAAGATTAAGCCATAAATTTTGTCAATATATATATACATATATAAGCACGACTGATATACACACGTATAACTAATACAATCATTTTTTTATATAAAATGTGAATATTATATATTGAAAAGAGTACAAAATATGTGTAACTTTCAATATAAGGAAAAATTATCATTCTATATGAGGGACGATGAATAATATACAAAACTCTCTTTTTTTTTTGAAAATTTTTAATAAACTTTCCATCAAAATTAATAATCGAATTAAAAGAAAATAAAATGTTAGGAATTCATTTGTAAAAGCAAACAATGAGTTGACCATATTATTTGTACAATATTATGACATAAAAAATGAAAAAAAAATTAAACGAGGTCTTTATTTAATGATTAGAATTGATTATTAAATAATTTATTGCTGGAGTAACTCATTCCAGTAATTGTATGAAGTAAATTTCTCCCTATTGGAAGAAATATTATCCTCAAAAGATATATCTCAGAAGGTAAAAGGAGAGAGAGAGAATCTACAGTCGTAGAGATAGAAGTGGAAACGTGTCAGAAAAATACGGTAGACACGTTGAAGTAAATCATATAAAAGTGGAACTTTTTATATTCTGTTTTTTTATATATATAAATTCCAAACTCGTGTAAAAAATGCAACAATTATTTTTTTTAAAAAAAGGGAAAAGTGTGGGGGAATATGAAGAAAAAAAAGGAAAAAATGTGATAAAGATTGGATGAAGGCATTATAGGATTTAAGGAAATCGTTTGTAACAAAATATTAATGCAACGTCAAGTCAAGGCATTTGATCGAGTCTTCTCGACCAATAATACTTTGTTTCATATTTAATGTTTGGATTGGAAAAGAAAAGAGTTGATTAGTATCAAGTTATTGTCACGATTAACTCGAGATGATTTCACATTGAATTATTAATTTCTGGATTAGCTAGGGAAATTCATGTTGTATTTATTTTATACCTACATTTATATAAAAAACAAGAAAACATTACAGATAATAATTTTGTTTTTATTTTTAATAAAGTGAATCCAATTACGAATAAATCTCTTATTGAGGACCATAGTTAGTTTAACCTAATATATATATATATATAATTTGTTTTAGAAACTTGTACTAAATGCACGGTGGTGTTCCCATTCACCCAACAACCCATAAAAGAGATGAAAATATTTAAAAAATAAAGTAAAAAATGAATGATTAAAGTCGCAATTGGTTGACATCAACCGTTGCATGCTTTAACGTTTTATTATGTATATATATATATATTATAAATACAAATCACATATGTAGGCGGAGACAATAATAATACGTTAAGACCACATATGTAAATGTTATTTAATTCGATGTTGGTCCCGTTGTAATACAATTTCTTGGCCATACTTGTCTACGAAAGATATATATGTTGTTTTCCTGATATGGATTTATCATATATATATATATATAGTTTAAACTGCACTGTTTCAATCTCCTATATCATTATTTTATTTTTGGATTAATCATATTATAACATCATATTCGCAACTCATATTATATATAATATTTTTAAGATTAAGATGCGATAGTTATTGTTATAACGATTCGATTATCGATGAGTAGCATTAGTTTTTCGAATATAAATAAAGATAGAAATTATATTACAATGGGAAATGGGTCGGTCCAAAGCTTACGATGGAATAACCCAATAATAAGCTTAAGCTTGGCCCAATTCACAAGTATGAACGAAATATATATATATATATATATATACATATATATATATATATATATATACAATGCATATGAACATGAAATCTAATGATTTACGTCGGAATCAGAAGGGGGGATGTGATTGAGACGGCTGAACCAAATGGAATGAAGAATCATGTGAAAGACATCGAATCTACGGGGCGTAGAGCTCCACAGAAAATGCTTCTGTACCATCTTCACGTTCTTCAGCATTGTCTGATACCTCCGCAGTGGAATCGACAGCAGAATCTCCTTCAGCCGTGGAATCTCCTTCTCCGGCACCCTCACCGAAAACTCCGACCAGTCAAGCACTTCGCTGAAGGGCAATACAAAGTTGTCGGCTATCACTACAGGGACACACTCGTAGTATATGGCTTCCACGATCCTTGGACTATTCACTTCGTATCCCATTGGACACAGGCAATATTTGCTCGATTTCATGTGCTGAACATACGTCATTTTCCGGGCAACGTTGTGTGGAAGCGGCCCGTAAATCTTCATGTCTTCTTCCTTGTTTCTCCAGTGGTGAAGAAGTCGGGGACGAACGCGGCCGTGGAGGTTCCCTGCAAAGAAGGCAAGGATGGGCCGTTGGGAAACCCTATTGCCATTGCCAACGAATCTAAGAGGCTTGCTAGGGTTTCTTATGGAGGTCTCGGGAAGGGACGTGTCTTTTCCTCGGACGAAGATTCCATCTGAAAGATCAGCGTTGCATAGAGCTTTTATAGCGTTTCGCGTCAGCTCGGGGTGCTCCGTCACCGTGTAAGGTCCCTGCAGAACATAGCAGTTTGAGAGAGACATTCACGAACCAATCAAGGCTGATGGATCTACGTACCCAATCGTGGCAGGCAACGAGAAAATGATCTGATCCATGCGTGCGATTCCAGAAAGGGTATTTGAAAGCGAGCATATTGACGTAATCTCGAATAAAGATGGACATGGACTTGATATTGTGAGAGCCGGGAATGAAGGTTGACTGCTGAAGTTGCTTCACACTGTAGGGCATGTAAAACAAGTGAGCTTTTTCAGGGTTCTTCGTGACAAACCTTGTGTTGGACTCCATTAACTTCATGAACCATCCTTCTGAAGCATATATCCCAAACAAATGTGGTTCGTGGAAAATGGGTCTGTTCCCGTCTGGGTATATGTACACTTTCAGTATCAATTCCATCAGTTCATAGCTCCTGAAGAAAACTTGTGTCAATGCTGTCTGAAAGACTGTGAATATCTAATCAGATTACCTTGATGTATGTATATTACCTTTTGAAAACAGATAGATTCCTAAACACTGGTGCATACAGTTCGGAGTCATTGGTGATGAGCGGGGCACATTGTATCTGCCTTTTGGCATAACTAAGCGCCGCCTCTGGTGGCAAGGACAAGACGTGTCTCTGAATTTGAAATCACATATGAAAGTTACAACCTTAGATGAGAGTTACAACCTTAGATCTCATATGATCTGACCTCTGTTGAAGTGAGCACATGAGGAGGTAGAGGTGGAGGATCTGGCAGAATCAGCTCGTCTCTTATCTTCCTTCTCTTCCTTCTTCCGTGTCTATCTCTTCGATGAACACTTCCACTTACTGCTTTATCTCTGCCAAATCCCGTCGAAGAGGCGTGAGAACGGCCAGGCTTAGCTTCAGTGGCGACTTCACCTGTTATAACGGTAGAAGCGTTCAAGTATCTTGATAAAGAGGTCATGTCTTGATCAGAGAAAACGGGAAACGTTGGATTTTGAAGCAGAACAACAATGGTGGTCATTAGAGACCCAAAGAGAAACGCGTTTCTCCATTTGATCCTTTGCCTTCTAAAATGCCTAATCAGTTTCTTCATGGAAACCTCTATAAAGCACTGAAAAGGGGCTTTCATCAGATGAAATCCCCCATCGATTTCACCCTCCAAATTGAAATCCAAATTCGTCGAATCGTGAAGAGCACTCCATCACGAATAACGATTCGAATTCACTTTCTTATTTTCCCAGAAACCTTCGATTCCGAAAAACCCTATCACACCACACTCAAGAGGGAGACGGTGAAACATCGACCAGGAGAAATCGAGACGACAATCAGAACAAGAATCAGAAGAGAATCTGATAATCAAACACAGAAGACGAGATTCAACGAAGGAAACGAGGCATATGAAGGGATACGTAAGAGCCGTACAGTACCTTGATCATGGCGAATCTCTGTGTAGACGAAACCATCGGAGATTTCTCGGTCAACAATAGAGAGAGAGAAGACAGAGATAAGAGAGAGAAAGAAGAGAACGGTAATACAATGTCTCTCCGTATTTATAGGTTTCCGTGCCTGTAATTAACTGTACGATTTTCTAATATTAGAAGAGGTAATTAAGATTAATTATGTACAATCATCAAATACAAATGCTTTCTTTACTATTTTTCATTACATACCAAAAGCCAAACCCTTCGTAATTCTTCATGAAGAAATCGGTTTTATGATTATAAGAGATACATATTATTCGGATTTTTATAAATAATAATCAAATTATGATTAATTTAAATCGGTTCGGTTTTTGAATGGTTAGATGTGATTATATGTATAAAAAAGAGAATCACAATAAAATTAAATCGATTTGGTTCGATTATTATTCGGATATTAGTTCAATTTTTTCAAATTAAGATAAAAGTGACTCTTGTATAAGAAAAAAATTTGTATATACAAAATAAAAAAAATAAATAAAATGAATATAATTGAATATCATAGTGAAAATAACTTGAAAAAATTAATTCATCAAAGTCTAAAAAATTTATCATTCACTAAAAAATAATTCTAACTTCTCTACAATTATATAGAAAAAAAGTAAAGATGACACAAATTTGAAAAATAACCATCGAGAAATTTGAAAAAACGAAGATGATACAAACTTTGAAGAAATCGATGGAGAATGAAAAAATTCATGTGAAAAAAAAAGTAAATAAAGATTAAGTTTTTTTAATAATATATTTCAATAACGAACCAAATCCAACGGATTTTACATATTCATACCCGATCGAATATTTTAAGTATATCCAAACCGAAACGAAATACTAGAATTCGGTCGAGTTTAGTTCGGTTTTTTAAATCCGAATCATGAAAAATATATTTATAATATTTTGTAACGAAATATTTGGTGTCATATATATATATATATATATATATATATAAGATAATTGATTACACAAGGTCAATGGGGTTGAAGAGCAGAGACCAAATGCGATGGTTAGCTTTGGCCTTGTCGGGACAACCAATGCCATCACCGTGTTGATAGACGCTTTGTGCCGTACGTCCCAAGTTTTCCGCCGCATGTACAAAATCTAGAGGGAGGCAAGAACTACGTGCCGTTCTGTGGTAGTTCAACTCATCCCACGCGCCGGCGATCATCCCCCGCAAGTGCTCACGCGCATCCTCCTCCGAAGCTCCCGTCTCGAGCATGTAACACTGGATCGATTTCATGACGTCCCCTCTTTCCAGTTCTTCCTGTACCCAACAAAGTTCGATGTTATCGTATTCGAATCAATCCATTTGGAAACTGTTATATACATATAATTCTTATATACGTAGAATTCTTATGTTGAGCAAACACAAGAACAAGTAAGTCTTGAAACCAAACGGAAGAAGTGGCGAGATCGTTGGCAAGGCGGACAATGGTGGAGGGGCAACGGAGGAGGGAATGGTGGTGACAGCCGAACATATCGTCAAAGACATTGTCAGAGAAGGTGTCTGAATAAGCACAGAACAAGTGAATCAATATTGTCGGGACGGAGCTTGAAACCCTAGCATTCTGCATGTACTCTTCAACACCTGTTTTGTATCCCTTCTTGCTCCACTTTGCTTCAGTTAGAAACGATTTACACAGATCTGTCCACTGAACAACGTTTTTGTTCATAATTTTCAGATTTATTAATGTTTGGAATATATATATATATATATATATACACATATTTGTTTAGAGAAATTTATAATACTTACTGCTCTTTTGAGGTAAGGTATGACATTGAACTTCTTATCTCTAAGAACATCGAACCCGAAAAGGTTGATTTCGTTGTACAAAACCAGAAAGCAAGTCCTCATGTATTCGGGAAGTTCATCGAGACTATCCACGTTCCATCTGCCATTTTCGTGTATATATATATATATATACAAGTCAGTAAAAATGAAATTATCTTAATGTATGAATGAATAAAGTTAAAAAAAAACATTAAATTTACCCTTGGACAGCCATTGTGAAGAGTTCAAGCTCTTCTATAGTACCATAAATATCGTAGACATCGTCGATTGTCGTGATCAACACAAAAACTTTGGTGAGAATTTGTCGATGGTTCCAATGCTCGCCACGTAAATCTCAGTGATTCTGTCCCTCACAAACTTAAGTTGTTTACTTAGTCCTGTGTTACGCCACCATCTTTACACAAAGGGAAGAACATAAATATGAGTTTCATATCACTGTATTTATATATGTAATCGAAGATATATATATGAATTCACCGAGAGAGGTATTTGAGTTCATCCTGATGAACACTCTGTGTAATGTTGAAATCGAGCGTAGCAAAGTGAAGGAAGAGAGGGTTCATGTTGTTCTTGTAGACGTCTATGTACCATCGTGCCTCTAATCTTTTCATTCTCCAGTGGTAAGGCATCTCCAATGAATGTATAATCATCTCTTTCATCTCAACATTCTCTATATTACTATCTTTCTTCATGAGTTCTCTTAGCACTTCCTTTGCATTAGCTCTTGCTTCCTTCATTTTAATTTCGGTTTCGTTGGAGAGATATGACGCTTCGTAGAAAGAGAGCCAACCCTTTATATCGTCTCTCAAATTTCCCTCCTTTTGCATCGCCATAAAGTCGAAAACATCTACCAATACACGAAGCATTTCTTTGAACATGTATGTATATATATATATATATATGCTTTGCATCGGTTGAATTGTCAAATGGGTTTGATCTATCACTACCGAAAATTTTAATATCATCCAATAAGATGTAAATAATAATGAATTGGGTTTTAATATTAAATCAAAATGGATTTGAATAATGTTAATTATACCTTGAGGAACAAAGAATCCATGTTGTCTAAGGAGACGAAATTGAAGAGAGGTGGAGTGTAAATCTCCCATCTTCCAAGCAGTTTTTGAATGCTTATGGTAAGTTTGAGACAGAATAGTATCGATCTCGATCTCAAAATGATACGAAACTCCAAGTCTCTCAAGAGTGTCCACCATTTCTAATTGACCCAAACCCTCTCCTTCCTTTAGCATCTTCCTCACTTCTTCCTTCAGCAATGCACTTCTCTCTTTCACTTCCATTTCTTTCTGCCCCTACGTATACATTATTTACGAATATATTACGATAATTAATCATCTATCGACTTAATTAGTATATATGAATGCATGCATGATGCATGTACAAGTTCATTTTGTCCACGTACATATACATACATATATACATGTATATACGATAAAGATAGGTACATACGGAGGAGGTGAAGTGGAGGGAGAGGGAAGAGTGGTGGTCGTCCCAAAGAGAAGGTTGATAGTTTGAGGACCGACGAAACTCGACAGAGTCAACGGCGGCGTGTGTGAAACGCGGATGAGATTGTCGTTTTGCCATCTGTCTTTTGAGAAATAATGTTATGTAATTTTGACGATGTCATTCTATCCTCTTAAATACTACAAATTAATATAATCATCCTTATTATAATTTTCAAAATTTCCTTGCCTATTTCATTTTTAATGATTTTTTTTATTATATTCTCGTTTTTTGATAATCGTACGAATACGAAACAATCCCATTTACATTTATATATATTGTAAGTGCAATAAATTAGGATCGTAAGATATATTTGTGTAATATCAAGTTGTTGAGATTTGTAAGGAGCATAAGGCTGCGATAAATGAATGAAGAGATTTTCAAGGAGTCAACGAGAAGTTTGTGAAAAAGAAGATAGAGTTAAAAGTGGATCGAGGAGTCAATGCTAAGGAAATACAGCAAGGAAGTGCGGCTGAAAAAGCGTGAGATTAGCTGAGCAGGGGTGAAGACAGATAAGTTAACTCAAGGAAAAAAAGAGGTTCGAATCTGGGTCAATATCCGAGAAGTACAGGAGACGTGGTGATTGAAGGTCACAAGGTTTTAAGTGTACTAGAAAGAGCACCCGCGCGATGCGCGGAATATCATGATAATTTGTTTTTGTTTAGTAAATTTAAAAGATTAGATATAATAAATAGAAAAAATATATTAAAATAAACAATATTAAAACTTAATGTAATGATTAAAATGAAGATAATAGATTAGTTGACAATTTTAAAATATTTTGGCGATGGCTTGATAATAAATTACTTATTATTACTTTTTAATCAGGATTTTTGTGCACCGTATGGGTCGAACTATGGGTTAGATGTACTGCAACATATAACTAACCCTTCTTTCAATTCATATGCGCCGAACTACGGATTAGATGTACTGCAACATATAATTCTGCAGAAAATCATGATAAAACTTCGAGATAATCTTTTATAAAACCTGTGGATTGACATTTTTTACCATAGACATGATTACAGTATTCTGTTAAAACAACTTCGCACACATATTCATTTAGCACCAGAAACTAATACTGCAGGTGACAAACCCCAGCAAAGGCAAATGTCAATATGATCATGATAGAACCTCCTCTTTCGATGTAACTATCTATCACAATATGCATACAAGATAAAGAACATGGAAAAAAAGGCGTCCAATTACTTATTAGTGTCCAATCAAATACATCGTCAAACTCATACCCTGCGTCAAAGGAGGAAAAGTGTTAACCAGGTGAGTTAAGTGCCTTTTCAATTAACAAATCCCTTTGTGATAGGAGAAATACACAGATGATGGAAAGTGTCCTTTTTCCAGGTACCTTTGCGTGAAAACAAATTACGGAAAGGACGCTTCAAGAATCCATAGTCAGGACGTTGATCAAATGTCAATGTGTGGCAGTAATGGAAATACGACGCAAACTCCACAGGGTGATTTTTGCACAGAACCTACAAGATAAAGGATATCCATTCAAGTGACACCAGGGGAAACACAATTGTTTTAACAATAAAGGACAGACCTCGATCTTCTTCTCACAAATTTTGTCATACATCTGCTTTTTGTCAACGGCTTTAAGACCCTGCCATGGAAGACTGTACAAAAGGAGGTTCAAGAAACAAAGAAAACATGAAAAGCATAAAGAAGCATCGGCAGATGTGTACTTAACATTCATGCAGCTAACTGATAAAAAAAAAAGCATCAATCATTATAGAAATATAAAAGAATCAAGAAAGCAAAAATTTCATTGGTTTATTTGGAGTGAAAAGTGCAACATACCTTCCTCTTAGGAAACACAGAAGTACATATACAACATACCTGGGCAAACGAAACGAAAAAAGGCTCCCCAGATACCTTTAATGTGCAAAACAGAGAGAAACAATTTGTTAGCAGTAGATTGGTGGGAAATCTTCAACAAGAACTGAAATTTAGCGAGACAAACAGATAACTAATACGAATTATATTGAGTCTAGGTGCTTTAGATCAACACCATAAAATGCAGATAAATTACCCAAGTTTGTGACTATTTTCCTTCGGATGAAAAAAGGTATGTGGTGGTTAAGAAGGATGCAAAAACTTTACTTGCTCATTACTGAACCATTATCTACAATGAATAAGAAACTATTTAATTATTCTACAGTGCTTTTTTTTCTAATCCGAGTGCAGATCACCTTGCTGGTGCACAATGCTGCACTTTAACAGCATCATGAAATCAGGAGAATCGGGCTGTTACTTAACAAAAAGAGCTTTAAACCTCAAAGGGAGTCCAAAGAAGCTTATGGGACTTAATTCAACCAGATTGCTGGAGCTATGTAGTTTAGAGTTTAGCTATAAAAAGAAAGTAAACATAAGACAACTGGGTTTTAGATTAGCCTCACATCATCAAATCCAGGGACTTTGGGAGGCGCAAATTTTGTGTGATAACTCCTGCCACTTGATGGGTGGATCCATCTCCCAGTGATTCTTTCCTCTAAGATTGAGTCGTCAATGGCAAAGTTCAGCACTTTTATCAATTTGAACTCCCCGCTTGTTAAGCATCTCGTCTAACTGCAAATAAGAGATTAACCACCATGGGTAGAAGTACAGTTTCGATAAAATTTAGGAGCCATGAAAATCTAATTTTTTTAATTAGTAGCACCTTTTCTGCCTGAGTCACAGTCCTAGGAAACCCGTCGAGGATGAATCCTTTCTGGCATCTAGTCTTGTTCATGGCTTCGTCAATTATACCAACAACCAAGTCATCAGAAACAAGCTCCCCCTGAGAAACAATCGCAAAGAGAACAACAACATAAGAAACCAAACAAAAAGTCATGGAAATAGAGATCAAGAGCTCTTACAGAAGGACAAAGATCAGGGACTTACCTTGTCCATAGCTTCTTTTGCCTTCACACCGAGAGGGGTCTTAGAAGCAACAGCAGCCCTTAACATGACCCTTAACGCCGGTCACCCGTTTCCGTTGCAGTGGGGCAACGAAGAGAAGACGACGAAGCTAAGAGAAGCGACGGGCAGAAATCGAGGATGATAAGGCCGGCACACATCGTGGCCTCCTCCTCCAGTTGCGCAGCATCCGCCGCGGGCGAAGGTTCGGCGATGGGGGAAGGGCGGGGACGGCAGGTCCAGGAGGAAAAGTGGGGCGAGGGGCGTCTGTCACATAGAGCAGGGGGAATAACTGGGGAAAAAAAGGGTAAAGCTTAGAAGCTAAAGCCGGGAGCAAAAATACCTGAATATGGGTTTAACAATCGGATGCGGCACCGGTTCCTCTTCTGTGCAGCGACATTTTCAGTCTAGAGCCGGGAATAAGTTTCCAAAGCAAACCGGATGCAGGTGGATGTAGGTAAATGCGGAGAACGTGGGAGAGTGGGATGAGGTGGAATAAATGCGGAGAGGCTGAGGTGGAGGGCTGAGAGCGAGATGCCCTCAGATCCCATACAAAACTTGCCTTATTAATATATAGATTTAGAGATAACGAGAAAAAAATAATTAGTTGTTATTTGCTTCAAACTCGGGGGAGTTATCTAAGAATATATTTTGGTGCGTTGTAAGATCAAACAAATGTACTTAAAATATTGGTTTGCAAATAAAACTAGATTGTTTTTTAGTATTTGGACATTTTCAGAATCATAGATTTAAAAAGTTGTCTTTCTACAATTTATATATATATGTATATATTTAAAAAAGTGTATATAACATGAACTGTCGTTTGTGGTTAAAGAGGTTAAGCATATAAATCCTTATTCTTAATGCTTTTCTAATTTTATATTTAATTAGAATTTTAGTTTTCTTATGGGTTTTAATGTATAAGGGTTTGGTGGGAATGTTAAATACCATGAGAGGATATATATATATATATATATATATATATTTGTTTTCTTGCCCTAATGATTGGAAATGAATGACGTAACCTAAATCAACTTATGTGAAATGGAATATAGTAATATCCAAAATTATTTTAATTCAAAAATCATGTGTTTATAAAATGATACATTAATAATAACCATAAATTCTGACAAATTTGTGGGATGTGAACGCAAATGGTTGAGGAATCGAAAATAGCATGAATTGACATTTTGAACATATTTTTAACCTTTTGAATATTAAAATGTCTAATGATATTTTTACACAGAAGTTGTTATAACTCATTTTATTAATGTTTGAATTCTCTGATCATAAATATCATTGAAAAGTTCTGAACGTTGGATAGCTGATCACATAAATCAATATATATTTATTTTTATATATTTTATAATTGTTTAAATGCAATGATTTCTGATAAATTATTGATCATAACAATGGTATTGATAAATTTGTGAAAACTTTACTCTTGCCTTTACAATCTATCATGCTAAATATTTATATATGAGTTTATGGTATCTATCATGCTAAATATTTATATATGAGTTTATGGTATCTATCATGCTAAATATTTATATATGAGTTTAAATTAGAAAACTTATTGAAAAATCCTTTGAAACTATCAACAAATAACTATCCAAAATAAAATTAAATTATTAATGGATAATATTTAAAAAATCTATTTATAATTTCAATAGTTAACCATTAAAATGGAATTAAAATTATGATTTAGTAACGGTTGAAAAAAATCATTTTCAAATTATTAAAATTATCGATGGATAGTGGTTCAAGAAGTCGTCGATAATTTCAACAAACGATAAATAAATAAAAATAAAGAAAAAAAATTTAATATTTTTTGAGGTTGATATCTTTTGAAAATTTTACATTTTGTACCAAATTCAGCAATTTAAAATTCATGTCAAAACTTAATGTGTTGTCGATATTTTGAATAAATTTTCACATTTAAAATACATTTTATTTATTTATTTGGATTTCTTTCCAATTCGTCAACCAACCTGTTATTACTTCAACCTAAACACATTAAACGTGGAGTTCTCGAATGAGGGGTCATTGAAAATAATAGTATACCTCGTTGTTGTGATCATTCATCGAACCATTCTCAACCATAAATGTAATATATATATATATATGTTATGATAAGTTGTCCCACATTGGCTAGAAAATGAACTTTGAGACTTGTATATATGGTGTTGAACCCTAAACTCCAAAGTTAATGTATTAAAATTTTAAAAAGGGTTCAATATTATATATATTAATTTATATTTTATTTGATATAGACAACCCAATGTGTTTGTACATGTTATTTAGATGTAAAAGTATATCAAATGTAATTAAAGATAGATTTATTGAAGGAATTTGTATGCTAACTATTGTAATCAAACTTTATTGCAATACATATACATATGTAAAATAAGAAATATGTAATAGGATGAGATCAATCTAAAGGCACGGGGTCCAAAAGGACAGACGTGACTCGATCAAAGGTCATAGCCTTGTCGGGATAGCCATGGCCATCACCATATTGATAGGTACATTGCACCATTCGTGCCAAGTTGGCCGCAGCTTCCATGAAACCAAGTGGGAGCGATGAACTGCATGTCGTTTTCGCAAAGTTCATGTCGTCCCATGATACATTGATCATCTGTTGCGCGTGCTCACGCGCTTCTGCCTCCGAAGCTCCCGTCTCATACATGTAACATTGGATTGATTTTGGTGAATCCCCTCTCGCTAACTCTTCCTATTACGTATATACACATAAATATACATTAACATGAGCAAACTTATTTAAGATAATAAGTGTTTAAATTTAATTAATATAATGAATATGTGAATAAAGACCGAAGAAGTTGCGAGATCGTTGGCGAGGCGAAGAACGGTGGAAGAGGCTCGAACAACGGGATTGTGGTCGGAGACATTGGTTAGGGTTTGATCGGAAAGTTGGTCGGAAAATACACAAAAGAGATGTAATAAAATTGTAGGGACTGAACTTGAGATCCATCCGTTTTGCATGTATTCCCAAAACGTGGGTTTGTATCCACTTTTGAACCACTTTGCTTCCACTAGAAATATCTTAAAAAGATCTGCCCACTGATAAAAAACATTTCATATTGATATTTGGAACATGAAATGAAACATGAGATTCAAATAAAAATATATTAATTACCGATTTTTTAAGCCAAGGAATCACATTGAATCCTTTATCTCTCATAACATCGTATCCAATCTGATTGGTTTCGTTGTATACAAATAGAAAACATATCTTCATGTATTCTGGAAGTCCTTCCACAAGATTTACGTCCCATCTGAAATTCACCATATACAGTAAATAAAGACTTTACGACGGTAAAAAAAAAGGAAGGAATAAATATAAAACTCACTTGTGGATTGCATCCGTGAAGCTCTCGAGCTCTTCTAAGGTACCGTAGATGTCGTAGACATCGTCAATAGTTGTAATAATCATGAATACTTTAGTTAGTATTTGTCGAAAGTAACTAAACTGAGGCTCGTAAAACATTCCAACGCTCCAAAAATAACTCTCAGTTATTCGATCTCTTGCGAAATCAAGATGCTTCATTAATCCTTTCTTTTCCCACCAGCTTCACATCGTTTTATTAACAATCAAAGAAAATAGAAAGTTATTATTATTAAGACCCATCTTCGATCTTTGAAATCGACTAATTAAGCTTATTTTATATATATATATATATATATAGAGAGAGAGAGAGAGAGACACACCTGGAAATGAGTTTGAGCTCTTGTTGATGAACAGATTGTAAGATGTTGAAATCAAGTTTAGAGAATTCAAGCAAAAGAGGGTTCATATTGAGCCTCTTTTCATACATATCTACGTGCCATCTTGCTTCTAATCTTCGAACGCTCCAATGGTATGGCATTTCTAGGGCTCTCCTCACTGCCGCCGATATATAAGTTTCATTTTCATTTTCATATTTTGAAGCAATCTTTATCAGTTGATCCCTTGCGTAATATCTTATTTCCTTTAGTTTAGTATCCATTTCCGTAGAAAGATATGAAGCTTCGTATAAGGAGAGAAGACCCTCAACATCATTCTCTAGGCCTTCTTTAAGTGCTCCACTCTCGTCCATGAGTACACTAAAAACATCTGCAAATCATTATAATTATTATAATAAGTTATATATTTTGGTTATAAATAGAATTTAAATGATATATAAAATATGAAGAATAAGAATGCCTTGAGAAACGTTGAAACCATGTTGTCTGAGGAGACGGAACTCAAGCGCCGTAGCATGTAAGTCTTTGTTGTCAATCTTATGATAATTAACGGCGTTATGTATAGTCGTTAAAATGTGACGGATGTCGTAGTTGAAATGGTAAGAGATGCCAAGCCTTTGTAGAGTGTCAATTAGGTCTAACTTCTCCACAGGGCTTTCTGTCTCATTCAGCATCTTCCTCACCTCTTCCTTCAATAACTTGCCTCTCGTCTCTACCTCTCTTCCATTCTAAGTATATATATGTATATATAGTTAACGTACACAATATATTCGACGTGGAATATATATATATATATGTGTGAATATGATGTGCATGTGTGTATATATACCGCATATATGTTGTGAAGAGAGAGGAGGTATTGATGGTTCCAAGAAGAGGGTGGATAGTTTGCGGAGCGACGTTCAACGACGACATCCGATGATGATGATGATGATGTGCATGTGCATTTGCATTTGCATTTGCATTTGCATTTGCATTTGCATTTGAGACGCAAACTACGTCGTTTTTGGGTGATAATGTCCACATTGTGCGGAATGGTTTTGATGTAAACAAATGCTGAATATCCCATACAACAAGCCATTATTAGCATAATAATAATAATAATAATAATCCTTCTTTCTCTGAAGAATGAAGAATATAAACTAAGATATTGTTTTTTGTTCTTCTGAATTGTGTGATCAATTCTTTTTCGCTTTATATACACATGGCAAAACAAAGGACCGGCTTGCCTAATTTAACAAACTGAATAAAAATAACTAATGTATTTTTCACAATTAATATAACCGTCCTTATTATAATTCTCACAATTTCCTTGCCTATTTCATTTTTAAAGATTTTTTTATTATATTCTCGTTATTCAATAATCGAACGAATACGAAACAATCCCATATATATATATATATATATATAAAAGTTAATATAAACTTATTATTTTCACATTTTCCTACATTTTCCTAAGGAGATAATGACAATCACAAAAATAGAGGATGATATTCATTTCCTCAAAACACACTTCTCTTTCAAATATTATTTTCACATTTTCTTTTTTGGCGTTCAACCAAACTTCGTTTTTTTTTTTTGCGTACAAAACAAATATTAAAATTTATATATTTAAAATAAACAATTTCAAGACAATTATGGTCAAACTAGAATCATTCAACCCATCAACCGACCCAAACTCATGTTCAAAATTGCGTGGGCCGATATATGGGGCTCAAATTTTGGACAATCTAAATTTCGGCCCAGGAAAATCCAATCCATATTACTATTTATTTTCTAATCGAATAAAATACAACACATATTTACATGAAATAACAGTTTTCAATAATAAGAGAACCGCTCAACAAAAACACATATAAAATAAAACAGATTTTTTGGAGGAAATGAAATTTTAAATATTCGTCTTAAAACCAAACAATTATTTCCTATTTGGATTCTTCTTCGTATATATATTTATATAATATATTTTCACTTTCCTACCTATTTTTTTTTCTAAAGAGTAATTAGTTAATTTCCTGGAAAATGTTCCATAAATGTGTGATTGAGAATATTTATATGGAAAAAATAAATAGAGGAAAGAGTCGAATTAAAGGGCAATAAAGTCATTTTCATAACTGAAATGGGCCTGGGCCCAACTCTCAAGCGGCATCGTTAGGTTTGTGATCAAAGGCTCTAACTTCTATTCTATCCTTTATAAACCTTGAATCCCTAATTTCTCCTTTCCCTGGGAGAAAACCCTAGTTCCTGCTGCTCTCTGCAACTTCTCGAGATGGGTAATTGATTCACTCTTTGATCTCTACTTTGTCTAATCGGTCTAGATTTCCTGGAAAGTCGTCTTCATTTCGTATATATTGTTTGGAGTTTCTCATGTTGCTTTGTATGCTTATCGCTTTGAGAAACTGATGGGATTTGATGAAATCTAGGGGCGTACAAGTACGTGTCGGAGCTATGGAGGAAGAAGCAGTCCGATGTTATGAGGTTTCTGCAGCGGGTGAGGTGTTGGGAGTACCGACAGCAACCCTCCATTGTACGTGTCACCAGACCTACTCGTCCTGACAAGGCTCGTCGTCTGGGCTACAAGGCCAAGCAGGTTAGTGTTCATATCCCGATCCTTTCGATTTGTTGTGGAATCCGATTGAATGGATCAGTGTTGACTTATCAACGAGGTCGTTGGAGTTGTCGAATTGACTTTTTTGGGAGCTTGATTTCTCATTGGTTTGTAGTTTTAATTGGGAACATTCAATACTATAGAATTTTATGAAGCATGAGCATTTGCTTGATGTCTCTTACCTTGTGAAATGGGAGTCTATGATTGTATCCTCGCTGGTGATGTGGTTTCTAGAAACAAGTCTTCCCTGGAAGACTGTGTTGATGATTGAATCCTTCCCATGACCAGCTACATAAAATAGCCAGTCTGGTCATTTCACTGGGCTTGAATCTGTCTGATCTAGCTCTTTGCCCGACTGGCACAGTTGTATCATAACTTATGTTCAATGCCATAATGTATTTCTTCTGAATGTATTCATGTTAGGGGTTTGTTGTCTACCGTATTCGTGTGAGACGTGGTGGGCGTAAGAGGCCAGTGCCAAAGGGTATTGTGTATGGTAAGCCCACAAACCAGGGAGTCACCCAACTTAAATTCCAGAGGAGTAAGAGGTCTGTTGCTGAGGAGCGTGCTGGCAGGAAGTTGGGAGGTCTCAGAGTCCTCAACTCCTACTGGATCAATGAGGTCTGCTATTTCCTCTTTGGTTTCACTCTGCTTTTAAAGTTTTCTACGCTTTAAAGAGCGTGGTCATGAGAATTATATCCCACGAAACCCGGGAATATGCGTGGTTATCCCATGGAAGATGAGAAATGAAGCTTGATTCTTGTCGTGACTTGGTGGGATGTGTTTTTCTACTCTTGACAGGATTCAACATACAAGTATTACGAGGTAATCTTGGTTGACCCAGCTCACAACGCAGTGCGTAATGACCCGAGGATCAACTGGATCTGCAACCCTGTGCACAAGCACCGTGAGCTTCGTGGGCTTACATCAGAAGGAAAGAAGAACAGAGGTCTGCGTGGAAAGGGCCATCTGAACCACAACCGTTGATTCAGTTGAGGTGTTGCGTTTATGGTTCTCTTATATCATCCTTTAAATGGCAGGACGTGTGTTGTCTTATCGGGAATTGAAAATTTTGAAGATTGTGTTGGTTTTTGAGATGATTATTCTGAGATGCTCTATAAATCGTTTCATCTTCTCCTCTTATTCTCTAAGATTAAGTTTGACAAATATTGGTCAGTGTAGTCTGATGATAATCCTTTGTCAAGTCATATAATCGTTGACGTCTGGTGTTGATAAGGTTCTATTGTGCACATAGGAACATGTCAATGACAACATAGAAACATAGTGTACATACGAATTCAAGAAATATCAGAATGTTGTTGCCTCATTATTCAGATTCAGAAACTAAAGGATGATTGAGTATAACATAAACCAAGGTATTATTGCACAATGGAGAAAGAAGGATATATATTTCACATATCATGCAATATATAACCAAAGTCCAATTACCTAAGCGTAAAGGGAAAAAATAGAATAATGGAAAGAAGTGACATTTGGTTCCATGAATCTGAAAGAGAAACAACCCAAGTAGCAGAAGAAGTCCACCGGATATACATTCATCTATCATCTTCTCGAGTTGCACTCATTCAATCCACTTTCTATATCAATACTTTGTTCCTGAAATAGTTCAACCTTCTGTGAGTTATGCAAACTCGATAAGTCCCTCCTAAACATGCTTATAAGGAGCCGTGGAACAGAAATATCAATCGATGAATCCCAACCAGACTTAACAAAAAACAGTGAAGGCTAGTCTGCCCCAAACGGTGAATAGAATCCAGCTCAAGTAAAACATTTCCAAATGCTAATCCATTGATCATCGAAAATGTTATCCCGGGGATCAATGAGAACCCAACAAACGAAGATGAACCTCGCGTTCAAAGACAGATTATCTGATGTTTCATAATGTGAGTGAAGAGAAATATGGATCGTAATACTATAACCACAGAGATTTTCAAGCCCTGGGTTTCTTTTCTTACTAATGGATCATATAGCCCTCATGTATATCAACATACATGTACCATCCTGAGATTTTGATTACACTGATATAATCCCGTAACGAGTTATGATATTGACTATGCCAGAGATTTCTATGAGTAGTGCTAGTCTAAGACGAACCCTAGCATGATCTAAAACTCTGAATCCTCAGCAGATCGGACAAGATAATGGAAAAGAACAAGAGAGGAGAAAACGAAAAGGGCACACCTACGTCTGTTTAGAATACGAAGAGGAGAAAGGGCCGCGCTTGTTGCGAAACATCATGTAGCCGACGGGCAACACGACGCCGATCAGCATCACCGCCGCTCCGATCAAATACCGCAACGGACTCGGAGGCTCCACTTCTACCATCGTTTTAAACTGCAAAATTTCGGGAAAAACTACGAATCACAGAAATGAACAAAAACAAGGGGGAATTCAATGGAGAAGAGAAGAACGAAAAGATGTTAGAGATCCCGAATCCGAAATCGCGAGAGAGAAACTCACCGGCATTTTCGAGGGAGAGTAGGGTAGGCGTTCGCCGGAGAAGGGAAATAAAGCAGAGAAGAGATCTGGACTTCACTCCGGTGACCGCGACCCGAATCACTTCGTTTCTGTTTTGTTTTTGATGTTTTAAAAAAAATTGCAATATCAATGAATGTAAAAAGGATATAACTAAGAGCCCAAACTGGGCCCAAGTCTGCATAGTAATGATAAGGTTCCATTTTCTGTTCGTCTAAATTATTTTTTATTAAAAAGTACATTTATCTCATTTTAATTTATAAGGTATTAAATTCCACAAAAAGATGTTGATATATATATATAAATGATATAGTATTTGCCGAATTATAACCCCTTTTCTGTATCACTTATTCTACTGCTATTTTTTTATTTAAATGCCCAAATTTGGAAATATTTGAAAGATGAAAATGGTAAGGAGTTTGAAAGAAGAAAATAATGGTAGCTACAAGAATGTCTCGACGAGACGACCTCAACTTGATAATGTCCATTCCGAGACACAACTTTCATTGCATATTGGCATAATAATGAAACACTTAGACAAACATCCTATGTGTGATCGCCTACGCTGAGAGTGTCCAGAGAATCCTGAGGGGAATTTAGACGAGAGAGAAGATCCCCCACCCCCTCCACCCATCTTTGCTTCTCCGCCTTGCTCTTGCACTTGAACTTTATCATCCCCTTTCCCGTTCTCATCCCAAAATACAACTCTTCTTCTTCTTCTTCTTCTTCTGACTTCTCCTTCTCATCTCCCCTTGCCATCTCCCACACTTCTTTAACAATCCCTGCCCACCACACATTCATCCATCATCAGCTTCCACTTTAAATTCGTTAATATACCCATGACCGTTAAAAAGCAAACCTTTGCTTTTCGTGGAGAAGGCTCCTCCAACGTGTTTGCTTTTTATTTCAATCATGACCTGCAAAACACAATCCCCAGTAAGCAAAAGGGTTCAGGTATGCACACCTCTCTTTCTTAACTTTCCATATCAACTTCAATCTGTAACCTGAGATGTCTTGTTGTTAATGAAGACTGACACATGTTTCCACCGTTGACCTCCTGCAACATCCAATCAAAGCAATGTGTATGATGTTATTTGTATCTACATACAATAACATCATATACTCCTTCTCCAAATAGACTCACTGCAATGCGCAAACAGAAACAGCTCAACAAAGTCTATCTTCTCCAAAGACATTACCATTCCGTGTGCAGTGCATAAGCTCCCCGGTGCATGCAGAGTTTGATTCATCAACTGAAGGCACCGGAGAAGGTTCATCGCTTCTGCTGGAGAAATCCAGCTCCGAAGAACATTCATGAGTCTCTGGTAAAGCCCTTTCGCATGGGCTGATAGCTGCATTGTTTTTCGCTTCTTTCGGTAACCTCGCCCTCACAGCTGCTTCTCCTCTCAGAGCTGAAATGCGATCGAAGAACAAAAACTTTGAAACACCTGAATTACAATTCCTCTCCAGGATAGTAGAGCATTCCCAGAATCCTATTTGATCTAACAAGACAGAATAAATTCATCAACACAATCTGCGTTGGAGCCATTTTACATATTGTTCCTTTTTCGCTCCTTTCGATATGAATCTTAACGTTTCTAGCTTCTGACAACGCATACGATTCGGAATCTAACATGGTAGCCAGATAGAATTTTGGTATTCCGTATAGTGAAACCAGCACCAAACAATGATCTCACACATAAAAATGTGCACTAGAGCTAAATGATTGGAGAAATTTCATGAAACAATTGTTGATCAGAAAAATCGGAACGGAGCGTAAAAAGTGTCTTTTACCAGTTGCGGCTGCAGCGGTGAGAGTCAAAAGATCACCCGGTCCATGAACATCGACGGCGGATCGGACGGCTGAGACGACGCGATCATGAGTGGCGCCGGAGAGCTCCGCTAATTCGACACAGTGAGAAGCCAACAACTCCGTCGCCGAAGCCAGGGCCGATTTCATCTTGGATCCCGAGCCGCCACCGCCACCGCCATCGTCGTTTTGATTTTCAGAAGCGGTCACGGCGGCGATCGCGGTCGCCAGAGCCGCAATGGAAACAGCGGAGTGAAGGCGCGCGTTCTCCACGCGCGCTCTGTCTCTCTTCCTCACGGCGGCGCCAACACCAGCGATTAACTCCCGGTGTTGGAACCATTTCCCGAACGACCCCGCCCTCCGCGCCTGAACCACACCTGCAGGCTTTTCCGCCTGCTGAAAGAAATGAGACGCCGCGAAATATGCGATGGGCTTTTCACAAATGTATGTTTCTTTCAGATTTGTGGACCTAAATCTGATTGTTTAGGCCCATTTACAAAATTTTTATTAATTAATTAATTACCCCAACATTATTTGTGATTTGCAATTTCACACCTATTATTTTCAATAAACATTATAAAGGAAACCGACTATAAAAATACAATACATTTTACATGGTTAAATATACGATATAATAGATCAAAAATATAATCATGGTATTATCAAATAATCAAAGAAAAAACTGCAAAACTATAAGGATTTTTTTGTTAATTAAATTTTAAGGAATATAGTTTTTCAAGTTTCCTACGATCCTTATAATATTATATTGTAATGATCGACAGTTTTCAATATATTTAGAAAACGAGAGGGAAGCAATAGGGAGAGAGAGAGAGAGAGAGAGAGCGCTTACGAGCTGCGGCGGAGGTGGCGGCGGTGGAACCGGCGAAGTGTGAGAGGCGGCCGGAAAAGGAAGAGGATTTTGGAGGAGAAGAAGAGAGTGTTTAGTAATGGTGTTGTTATTAGGTTTGTGAGACAAAACAGTGGAGATCTCAGAAGCGGAAATACTCCAAGACCTACAAAGGAACTCCATCGGCTCTCTCGGAGTTTCAGGCTGAGGGATCGGAGGAAACTCCGGAGACGGCGAAGATTCCGACGCCGGCGAAGCCATGGTATCGTCTGCTTCTACTTCTTCTTCTTCCTCTTCTGCTACTTCGTACGGAATAGGACCTAAAGACGTACGGTTTTGATCCATTCAGATCGATCTATTTATTTTTTTTCTGAAACTGTTTTTTAAAGCGGTTAATGGAAAATCCTGAGTGAGAGAAAATAATAAAGTCAGGGATTATATAAAACTGCACACACTTGCGACTGTACATGCATGAGAGTGCGTGTGTGTGTGAGAGTGTATAAATTCATGTACAAATCGATATATATATAGATATAGATAGAGATGGCTATATGACTCGAGGTTTGACAAGACAAACTTTTTTTAGCGGTAATAAATATAACACATGTCGTGGATCTCATGATAGATATAGACGTCTGTTTATCTATTTTCATTATCTTTCTAAAATAAAAGATCTATAACTATGTTAAATATTATCTATATACGTTGCATTAAACGATAACATGGAGATCCTATTCACATATTTTAAATGATCTTTTCCAACCGTAGTTATATATAATCTCTTGATTTAATTGTATATAATGAAATCAGTAGTTTAGTTTTTTTTTCTTTAATTGTAAACGTATTTATATGTATATTGAATAAAGAATTTGGTATTGTTCAGTATTATAAACGAAAATTGTTTTAATTTAAATTAAAATATAAAAAATGAAGAAAATAATTGAGAAAAGGGACATTGAAAATGCAATGATAGACGAGTGAAGATCCATAACATAAAGAAATATAGGTTGCTTTGCTTTCATAATGAAAACGACATTTGATTCAACCATATGTTATGCCAATATATATTGCATTGATATTAGTTACAGCCACACATAAAATTATATATATACATCTCCCATCCCATTCCCTGTACATCATGTCATTTCCTTTTCATTTATGATTGGATTTTTTTTTCTTTACATGACAACTATGTTTTTGGATCCTCTTGTCCAACTAAATATAATCAAATTGAACATTTATTATATGTGTATGATTGTGTGTTAGATTGTTAGTGTTCCAAATGGAATATGTATATATATTCAAGTAGGGAATTTATTATGTAGATATAGCATTAATTATTTTAAAGTTATATATGAATGAACTCCAATAATGTGTAGTCAATTGTCCCATCATCAAAGTGTTTAGTAGACATAGTCAACTTATAATAGTAATGTTGCATTGCCATAAATAGGGTGATATGTGTATATATACATATATATAAAGATGTGATTAGGGTAGAAGTTAATAAGAAGAAGAATGAAAGATGTTTGTTAAGAGAGATAAATAAAGAAAATAATAATGGAGAAGGGTCAAAATCAAATATGAAAAGGAAAGGAAATGTGGGTGCAATGTCACACTCACAATGGTCGGTCCATTCAATTGGAGAGATGAAAAGGAAGAGGTATTAATGGAAGTCCCAATGTTGAATATTTGGGTAGAAGAATTATGCATAATGTAATATAATTTTATATAATGCATAGTATAAGAGTATGAGCTGGAGTGCTGTGCCCATCGCCCCTACCTCTCTCGACATCTTCACCTGCTTCCTTTCTTTCTCTACGCGTTGTTTTTTATTTATTCATTTTAATTAATAATGCCACCCACCGACTTATTTCATTTTTCCTTGAACAAAACTATTTAAAGCATATGAATCTTCCTCACGTCTTCTTCTTTATTACATTTTATTTTACAAAATATTAATCGAAAATCCAGATTTCAAAACTATATATATGGATGTCATGTCAGGCCGACACATCAACTTTTTACGTAAAAAGGAAAATCTATGAGTGTAATAATCCAATTCTATTTCATAGCCCTGAAATTCATGATAGTGTATCAACGTTTGACACATTGAGAAAATAATACAACAATATATATATGTATAAAGATTTACATAAATCACCATCAAAATTTAGAACAAGGTTTTTGATTTTTTTTTTTGGAAATACATACATAGCACATGAAATCAAATACACAACTAATTTAACGTGAAAAAAACTACCGATGTGACTCTCTCTATCAACATTTGCAGGCCGACTTCTCATCTACACTTCGTCTGGGTTCAGAATTAAATGTTCATTCTTATTCACGATCACAATGCACTCTCTCTTCACGAAAATGCTTACCTTCGACCTGCGAGAATCTTGGCCATGTTTCCGTTGTTATTAGTGATAAACACAATGTAGTCTATGGCTGCAAGCCGTGATGAATATGGAAGCAACGTAAATATACGTCTCATTTCCAAACCCAAGAGCACGCATGCAGCATCAACCCCACTTCATGCTTTCTCTCTTCTACAGGCTTCACATCCTGCATTTATTACAAAATAGAGCTTCAAAAAAGATCAATAAAGGCAACATTCTATTCTATGATAACAAGAAAATGATAAGAATTGACAGAAAAAAGAAGCTCACAGGCAATGTGTCCCATCTCTTTCTTATTTCTCCTAGAGAAGGCTAACATATCAGCCTTTTTCACCCCCACCAAAATAACAACCAGAGAAGGCTAACTTGAATGAACGAAGAACATATAGGACTCCAGATCATAGGAACTCTAGAGGGAAGGCATAGTGTAGATAGTAGCATGAGTCAACCAAATAACAATTGCTTTTCAAGTAAAGTAGGAGGACAAACCTCAAGTGAACAGCTCCAAAACGTTTGGCCATCTTTCGCATTCTCTTCACTACTTTCATTCCAAGTGATTGTATTGGCTTTGTGAATCTTAAAGCATGGTAATTCACCCTGCACCGCAGTTTCTGTAACTCATTTGCGACTCTGTAGTCAAACTTTGTCAACTGTAAAACCTGCAAGATCCCACAATCATATAAAATATCTCTGCAAGCTGAAACAGCAAGTGTGGAAAAACATGAAGGACAGTAACAGATTTTGACAAAGAACTAGCCACCATAATACACCATTCTCGCATGTACGAATTGACAGCCGAGTGAAATGATCTTACACGTCTTCTGGATAGAATTGGTAAAACTCAATACCGGGCATTTGAACAAGACAACCACAACTTACTCCTGTTCTTTGCTGATTCAGCCCCCCACTTGCCGCAATGAGCAAATACCCATTGGAGGATCGCTCACGGATTGCAGCTGCATACCCAAAAAGAGAAAGAGCAAATGTAAGATACTTGAATATCTATGTATAGGATAAGCAGCATAAGAGATACCATTTCAACTCCTAATTAAACTGAACAATGTTGAGCACAGTGTATTTATAGATCACTCGAATCCCAACTCTTCCCTACCAGAAGTCATGTACACATAGTTCCTATTCACTAATCATATACCTGACGCAGGGAAACAGATAACTTACGAGGAAAGTTTTTTCCTCTTCCACTGCATCCGTAAAAGAAGTTGGAATATTTTGACTTCCATAGATCAATAGGTTCCTGGCCGCTCATATCCTGCGAAATAAGTTCTATGAAATTCAACAACAGATACCCAATTCGATAGCAGATGCAAATTCTTCGAGCAATGTAGTACGAATGAAACAGAAAAAGAAATCAAAATGTGAAGTGGGGCAGAGTGAAGATGCATTCTTAGAAAGTTACCGGAAAGCTCCGCTTGCCCAGCCGCTGAGAATACCAGTCGAGGTGGGAGACGATGTGACCGGTTAAGAGCGACATGAGCCCCAAGGCGAAGAGCATGAAACCGCAGATGCGCGTCCATTGAAACGGTTTCTTAGGCTGCGACGCGGAGGATCTCCACCTCAAGAACGCATTCTTCTTTCCTCCGCCACCGGTCGGGTGATTCGTGGGGAGGCTAAAGCTGAACTTCAATAGATCGGCGACGCCCATAGCAACGGAAGACCCCTCACCACCAATTTCATCACTGATTCAACGACAATGGCATCCCCGACACGGCGAGAATCGGGTAACCGCGAAATGTGGTGTGGGGTTTAGATTGAGGTCCGATTAGGGTTTTAGGGAATCGAACAAAAAACTGTTGTGGTGGTGGTGAGGAGGAAGACCTCTATGTGTAGCTTCAGCTTCTTCTTTCCTCTTTTTTTTTTTGGTTCATATTTTGTAGTTAATTAAATGCGCTAAGCATCATTAGTATTTATTATTATTATTATTGTTACGTTTTCTCTGTTTATGAAAATAATTAGATTTCGGACCTCAGATTTGTCGTGTTAAAACCTCATGTGATTATGAGGTCCAGGCGCGGTGTAAGTGTGGTGGAATTAATGAGCCGCGTGGACGAATCTTATTTGGTATGGAGTCCATACCATGATATGTTTTCATCAAATAATTATTTGATATAAATATATTAGTGCACATAAATTATGATTGTATAATTAAGGGTTATTGGGAGAAAGGAGAGAAAGTCCATTAGTAATGATCATACATATATATAGAGAGATTAGTGGCTAAGCCACGGATGGATGTATTCATTTCATTCATTGATTGAACCGAAGAAGAAAAAGGAAAACCCACAAGTCTTCGGTTCAACATTATGATGCCTACGTCACTTTACATATTTGGTTTTATGCGCTATGAAAACGATATAATGTTGTTAAATAATCATACATACATACGAATATATGAGCGTATAAAAGGGTTTATATATCCATTTGGTTCAACCTCCATGCAATGTGTATTTTGGCATATATGTCACGTAACATTCCGAGGGGGATTGTCCTTTCACACAAGTTTTCTTTAACCCATCGTAACCCTTATTTCCTTCTTCCTTGTAATATTAAAACCTTAGCTTAGCCACCTAATTCTGCTCAACTAAGCTCCAACTAACCCTTTTCAATCCCAAATCTCTCGCTCTTAATCACCCATTTTCCATCATATACATATATATATATATATCACACGTGAGATTGATTTAAGTTACGAATATTGGATATATACAAAAAAGGGCACGGCAGAATCTAACTCTCCTTCTCGTCCATTTTCTTCTTCATCAATCATACCATCTTTTCTATCTCTTCAGATTCTCACCAACTTCCATCCAAAAGTTCATCAATCATATGTCTTTCAATTTCACTTCCCTTCCCCTCACCGTGTCCCCGCCGGAGCCCCACCGGTGTCCCTCACGCCTTCCCAAGCTATCAAACTCTCTAACGCCACCTGGCGAGATTTCAGCCGTCTCATCGACGCCGAGAAGGGCAGCCGCGTCCATGGCGTCTCGGAGCTTAAAAGATATCTCCACCGCTTCGGTTACTACGCCACATCCGTCGAAGATTCTAAATTATCCGACGTCTTCGACGGCGACCTCGAATCCGCTCTCTCTCTCTTCCAGACCAACCTCGGTTTACCCGTTACTGGAAAACTCGACCATAACACCGTCGCAGTCATGTCGTCACCCCGCTGTGGCGTTAGCGACGTGCCGTTATACGGCGACGAAGCAATCCATGCAACGCGACGATACACGTACTTCGGTGGTAAGCCCAGGTGGAACCGTGACAGCCCTATTACCCTCACCTTCGCCTTCTCGAAGACGTACACGGTTGATTATCTCAGCCCCAATGACGTCAAGGCGGCTTTCCGGCGATCTTTCGCTCGGTGGGCGGCCGTGGTTCCTGTGAGTTTCGCGGAGGTTGAGGACTACAATTCAGCCGACGTGAGGATCGGATTTTTTGACCACGACCACGGCGACGGCCAACCATTCGACGGCGTACTGGGTATTCTTGGCCACGCATTTGCGCCGGAAAACGGAAGGCTTCACCTGGATGCGGCGGAGACGTGGGCAGTTGACTTTGGGATGACAGGGTCAGACGTGGCAGTTGACTTGGAGTCGGTGGCGACGCACGAGATTGGTCACGTGCTGGGGTTGGGTCACAGCTCGGTGAAGGAGGCGGTGATGTACCCGAACCTAAGACCGAGGACGAGGAAAGTGGAGCTGACGGTAGATGACGTGGCGGGCGTTCAGAATCTGTACGGAGAAAACCCAAACTTCCGGCTGAGTTCGCTGATAGGGACGGAGAAGTCTTGGAGCAACGGCGCCGGAAGTGGAAGACTCTTGTCGGAGAGTTTGAAGGCTTCGACTCCGTTGCTCCTTTTGCTAATGTTTATATATAGGATTTAATTTTTATACATACGACACACCCTTATTGGAAAAATATTCTTTATTAGTTTTCCACGTAATTTAGAGGAAAATGTGGAAATAAATATACCATTTACTAAAATTTATGTAATTCATTGAAATAAATACTATTTTCCCTTTGCGGCTAAAACGTCATGATATCCATTGCAAAATTATGCATTCACCACATAACCTAAATCTTCAGAACTATTATTTCGATCATGTATAACTCGTGTGAATTAAGTTTACTTTTTTAAAAAACTTATATTATATGCTAAACTCATTTCAATATTTTTATAAATTTCGTATCTCTTTTTTATTTAAAATCATTGTAGGTTAACACAAACCGGTTAGAGAATGACCTGAACGTAAAACAACATCTTATTTGTTTATAAACAAGAATAAAGTCCAACAATGATGTAAAATATATTTATCATATAACTAGCAATAAAGGATGTCCTGATCCATAGAGGATTAATATATGTGTGTGTATATATATTAGTATTGAATATTGATATATATCTCAATTTATCAATTAAAATAACATTAACAGTAAATACGATATATATCTCTCAATTAATTATACTCAAAATATTTGATGATAGAGTTAGTTAAATCGTAATGTAATTAGCGATACACAATTTGGTTATTCAATTGTTTTTTTTTGAAAATTGTAGAAATTTTATTGAAAGATAAAAAACATTATGTATCATCGTTTCAAAATAATAAATTAGATACAATTTTGAATATTTTGATTATAATATATAAGTTCAGGAAAATTTAAATTAGATAAACTGGTAAAAATAAATCAAAGATGCAATGTTTAAAAATTATATTATTACATTTTTAATATAAAATTTAATATAGATATATCACATGTTTAACCCCAAAATGAAAAAAAATTGTTAAAAAATAAAAAAATGGAAATTTCAATAAAATAAAAAAATATATGCACCAACAAATATACAATCCCGAAAGAACAAAGTTTAGTTATAAGAAAGAAAAACCCTAGTCGCGCCTCCTCCTCTGTCCTCCTTCCCATTCTTCTCTTTGGTCCGTCATCGTGTCTTCGCCGCGCTGTTTCGTCCCTCCATTCGTCACCGAGGAACCTCTCCGCCACGTCCGTCACAATAACCACCGTCGTCTCCTCCGTCCTCTTCTATCGCCTCCACCGAACGACTTGACGACGACGACGAATTCCCTGCACTGCTTGATTAAGTTTATCTCTAGTGACGAAACTTGTCTCTGTCATTATAGCAATGGGCTTCGTCTTCGAACCTCCCAGTGACGAGGAGCGCGATATCTCCGAACATGAAGAAAGCGACGATGAAGATGTAGATTACGAATCTGAAGCAGAAGAACCCCAAGCTCATACTGAATCCAGCGATGATGACGAGGAAGATAAACCTACCTCCAAACCAAGTCGTGAAAAACAGTCTCCCTGGGATTTCGCAGCTTATTCCAGCTCCGTTGGTGAAGAACATGCGCGCCGACACACCACCTCCGTCGACGAAAAGATCTCCAAAGTTCGTCAGCAACATTCACTTCCCATTCCGGGGGACCACGAAGACGACGCCTCAGATTCTGAGCCCGATAAACAAGTACGTCTTCCTGTATTACTGAATCGAATTGGGTTTCGGTAAATTGAATTCATGATTTGTTGTCCAATGAGCAGGAGGAATACCAATCAGACGACGACGAAGCAGGTCGGTCTAGACCAGAAGACGTTGATGCCAAGCCTTTCTTCGCTCCTGTAGAAGGAGTTTCGTTTCATGCGAATACTTTCATGGAGCTTAATCTCTCTCGTCCACTGCTTAGAGCCTGCGAAGCTCTGGGGTATGCCAAGCCTACCCCTATCCAGGTCTGTCTTCTTCTCGTTAGCTCGTGGGTTTTTGATTTAGGGTTTGTCTGAATCAGTAGTGTTGCATTTGTAGGCAGCATGTATACCTTTGGCACTTACTGGGCGTGATATTTGCGCGAGCGCCATCACTGGATCAGGGAAGGTATGCTGTGATTAGTTTATAGGTACGATTTAGTTCTTCTGATCGTTGGATGGTTCACCTTATGATTTGAGTTCCTCTGGCTTTTAGACGGCTGCGTTTGCTTTACCTACACTAGAAAGGCTATTATTTCGTCCAAAACGGGTCGCTGCTACCAGAGTTCTTATTCTTACCCCTACAAGAGAATTGGCTGTTCAGTAAGTACACAGTTTCCATGTTATATGCTTCATCTCTGTAACAAGGCTGCTTCTTTATATACTTCCTTTTACTATTTTCAAGTGTGGTATTAACTGTTTTGATTTCTGACTGTTTTGCAGGATCCACAGTATGATTCAGAAACTTGCTCAGTTCACAGATATCAAATGTGGGTTGATTGTAGGAGGGCTTTCAGTAAAGGTATGTATGTTGTCTATCTTAAGTTGCTAATGGTACATGTTTATTAGTGTTTCTTAAAATATTCAGTGTTAAATCTCTTTATATAAGGAAGAAGGATGTGCTACAATGAGAATCATTTCTTGTTTTCCTCGTGTATTAGGAACAAGAAGTAGTTCTGAGGTCAATGCCAGATATTGTTGTGGCGACGCCTGGACGGATGATAGATCATTTGCGGAATTCTATGTCAGTACATTTGGATGATCTTGCAGTTTTGATTCTTGACGAGGCAGATCGTCTCCTGCAGACTGGTTTTGCCACAGAAATACAGGAGCTGGTATATTTCCTGCCTCTTTACTCCCTTGTGTTTGATCCCGATGAACTCATGCTTATTTGAAGTTCAACTGTAAATTCCTTTTGTCTTATCTTTGTTACTTGGAACAAAAAAATAACATTGGGTACTTGTAGGTTAAATGTTAATTAAATTCACATTTATATGAGAGGGTATGGGTAATTCACTTGCTTTCAGTATGGAGGTTAATTGTGAGCTTTGTGCTTGCAGGTTCGGTTATGCCCCAGAAGAAGGCAAACAATGCTCTTCTCAGCTACAATGACTGAAGAAGTTAAAGAACTCGTCAAACTTTCCCTGACCAAACCATTGCGTCTCTCAGCGGACCCATCAGCAAGAAGGCCGGCGGGATTGACTGAGGAGTAAGTGATCAACTTCTTAATTCTTCCCAATCTTCTCTGTGGCATCACTATTTTCATCAATCTTATTGTGTATTTGCTTTCTATAGGGTGATAAGGATACGCAGGATGCGTGAGGTCAACCAGGAAGCAGTACTTCTTTCATTGTGCACACGCACTTTCAAATCCAAAGTTATAGTCT
Source organism: Gynandropsis gynandra (assembly GCA_036759665.1). NCBI lineage: Eukaryota > Viridiplantae > Streptophyta > Magnoliopsida > Brassicales > Cleomaceae > Gynandropsis > Gynandropsis gynandra. The sequence continues at coordinate 62,004 of CM071866.1, read as the reverse complement.
TCAGGTTAGCCACCATTAGTATTGTGATGCTTTTTGTACCGTAGTATTGTGACACATTGGTTTTCCACGTTTAATCAGAGATTTCTCTTTTTATCTCAGTGGAACAAAGCAAGCTGCTCATAGATTGAAAATTTTATTTGGGCTAGTCGGTCTCAAGGCAGCTGAGCTTCATGGAAACCTAACTCAAGCACAACGTCTTGATGTGAGAAGCTCATTTTTTTCAACACTATTCAATTCATGAATATCTCTATTGCTATTGGCAAAACCATTAATGGTGTCAATTTGTGTAGTCTTTGGAACTTTTCAGGAAGCAAGAGGTGGATTTTCTGATTGCAACAGATGTGGCTGCTCGAGTGAGTACTAATGCGTTATAGCTGTAACCGCTTCCGCTCTTTGTGGATATATTCTCGGTAGTGCTCTATATTTGATGCCTTAACACTCTTCTTGATTTCTTGTAGGGACTTGACATCATTGGTGTTCAGACGGTTATAAACTACGCATGTCCACGTGAACTTGACAGGTACATTTGGATTTGCGTAAAATAGTATTAGGTGTCCTCGCCCATTAACTTTTGGGAAGACTAATTTCCTGGATCTATGTTCAAGCTATGTTCACCGGGTAGGTAGAACAGCTAGGGCTGGAAGGGAAGGATATGCTGTTACTTTCGTGACTGACAGTGACCGACCCCTTTTGAAAGCCATAGTGAGTGGTCCTAAAACATTTTCAAATTCTGCTTACACACTCTTTTTGACCCTTTTTTTTATCTGAATTTATTTCTTTGGGAATCAGGCGAAAAAGGTTGGTTCAAAGTTGAAAAACCGAGTTGTCCCTGAGCACTCAATCACTAAGTGGTCTCAGATGATTGAGCAATTGGAAGATCAAATTTCTGCCGTTCTTCAAGAAGAGAGGTATTAGTGAGACCCATCGACTGTTTAATTCTTTCCTTGCGTGCAATTCCCTCTCTCTAATGAATTAGTGGCTGTCGTATATTGCCAGGGAAGAGAGAGCCCTGAGGAAAGCTGAAATGGAAGCTGCAAAGGTACACAAGTCTCTGTTTATTACATTGTGAGCGTAACGTTTATCGGTTTCAAAGTGGGAGCATCTTAATCTCTGCAGGCTGAGAATATGATTGCACACAGGGATGAGATATTTTCACGGCCGAAAAGAACTTGGTTTTTGACAGAGAAGGAGAAGAAGCTGTTAGTCAAGGCTGAAAAGGTCTTTTCTCTTTTTTTTTTTTTAAATTTCGCCAAAGAAGAAATCTGTATCTTTTTATCGGATTCACTTTGGATATCTATTTCTTGACAGGAATCTGGAGGGAAAGGTAAAGACTCGGGAAATGAAATGATGAGTGCGGAACAAGCAGATGAACTAAAGATGAAGGAGAAAAGAAAACGAGAACGAGAGGTTCAATTTCAGTTGCATAATCCATTAAGACCTGGTCCATAATCAACGGAATGATTTATAATCTGAGTCTATCTGAGTGCAGAAAAATCTCCCGCGAAAGAAACGTAGAAAGTTGGAAGCATCAAGAGAGATGCTAGAGGATGAAGAAGAAGAAGAAGAAGAGAGAGGAGAGAAATCAGGAGTAAGTATATGTTGTGGTGGTTAATGTCTTAAACACTGTGTAATTGATAGGATATATACATAAGGGAAGGGTTGATGCAGCAGCAGGGAAAAGAGAAGAAGAAGAATGGAGAAAAGAAGGGAATATCGCTGGTGGAAGTTGGGTACAGAAGAGCAAAGGCCGTGAAAGCAAAGACGAGGAGGGGCTTAGGTGGTGGAAAGATAGAGAGAAATGGAGAGAAGAGACAGAAGGCATTAAGACAGAGAAACCAATCAAGAACCGAAGAGATGAAAGAACTGTTCCAGAGTGACATGAGTGAGAAGAAACAGAGCAGACGAGGAGGAGGAGGAGGACCCAAACAACCTCGGAGGAAATCAAACAACTCTTTCAAGAGCAAAGCTCGGTAACCCTTCATTCATTCATTTGTTTTAATGTGTAATTACAACTCTCCCTCACTCACTCCCTCTTGTGTTTGCAGCTATAAACGAAGGTAATAAATAAAGGGTGACGAGACACGAAGACATTATTATCTTTGGTTTTGATGAATGCTCTATTTGCCTTCACAATTTTGGACTTTTTGTACACTTACTTACGCAGTGAATGCCGACATTTATTAATTATTAAATAGGAACCGCCAAGTCAAGTAGCTGTCTTTTGCATGTGATATGTACATTATTATTATCCCACCCATTTCTTCTTCTTTATTTTCTCATTTTCCACAGGTCAAAACACATGTTTATAATCATAATAATTTCGACTGATTTGATTATAAATAACCCCCAAACTAAATAAAACAAGAGCAGTTATATTATATTGTAATAATAAAGTTAATACTCAAAAAGAAAAAATACGTATCGAGTTCTGTGGGTGGTGGTGTGACGGCGAAGCCTTTTACTTCTCTCTCTCTCTGCGAATTTCTTTACGGTCTGGTAAGGTTTGGATTTGTGTTGGATTCCTTCCAAACAACATCCTCCCCTTCTCGTAACGACATCTGCCGATTCCGATTGCCTTTTTTGTTTCTCCTCTCTTGGTAAAATTTTTAGATCTCCTTTCGATTTCTCTCGATTTAGGTTTCTCCACATTGGATCTCGACGAATGCCCCTTAGGTTAGCTCGATTAGGCGTTTTCACGATCAGGCGCTGATTTTCCTTTCGGAGGATTCCGGATTTTAGCAGATTTTCCGTTTTTGTTTTAACCGTTTTTCTGTTTGATGGCTTCGAGTCCTCCGTTTATCATGGAGGATCAGACGGATGAAGATTTCTTCGATAAACTGGTTGAGGATGATTTTGATTCTACGATACCTTCTTCTCCGTCTGCTAGGGCTCCACAATCTGTTGATAGAAGTGATTCTGATAGCGCTAGGGCCTTCGCTAATCTTAGCATTGCTGATGACTCTGGTGATGAGCAACGGATGCACCAAGAGAAAGAGATTGCTGATTCATTAGCTGAGGCCGATACGAATTTATCCGCCTCAAGGCCAGCTGATGAGAACCATGAATCTCCCTTTTCCGGTCCATCAAACGGTGTTGTGGAGCTGCAAACCCAAGGAACAGGACTGGAGGCTGAAGTGCTACCGAGATCTGATTCATTAGAAGCTAGCAGTTTAAATGGATCTGGGGGTTCCGGGATTAAGGAGGTGGGTTGGAACTCTTTTTATGCCGACTCCATGGATAATTCTGGACTCGGTGGATTGGATTTCTTCAGTGAACTGGGAAGTGATGCTGCAGAGTTTCCTGGAATTCTGGAGGATAGTGCAAATTGTGGAGACAATAGTGCCATGGGAATCACGCAAGCTAAATATGTTAGTCTAGATAACGCAGCTAATCGTGAGGAATGTAATGAGAGTCGAGTGGATGGTAATTCCATAGATCAGACTACCAGTGGACAGGATTCCAGTGACAATCAGTATTGGGAGAATATGTATCCTGGATGGAAGTATGATCCAGCTACTGCACAATGGTATCAAGTAGATAATTATGAACAGAACACAAATTCCATACAGACTGACGACAATTTGACTTCTGCTTGGGGCAAGGCTTCCAACGAGGATACCACGGTTGCGTATTTAAGGCAAAGCAGTCAATCCATCGTGAGTACATTAGCTGAGACTAGCACAACAGAGAGCATCTCTAATTGGAATCAGGATTCCCAAGCCAATGGTGGCTACCCAGACCATATGGTTTTTGATCCTCAATACCCAGGCTGGTACTACGACACAATTGCTCAAGAATGGAGCACACTGGATAGCTACAATGCATCATCACAATCAGCAGATCAAGTTCATGACCTCAAAAGTCAAAATGGGTATAGTTCCATTGAAGGGTATTCTAATGATGTCGCAAGCACCAAACATTGTGAAAATGGCCCAGCCGATAAACTTTCATCTGAGGATCTTGGTAGCCAAGGTCAGAATGTCAGCTGGACTAACTTTAACGGAATCAACAATGATCATATCACCAATTCTTGGCAGCCTGAACATCCAGCTAAAACAGAGACAGTTGTGCAGTCTGCAATTGCTTCTGGTTTTGGTGGAAACCTGCAAGTAGATAACTTTTATGGTTCTAATGGTTTTGTTGACAACCCGTCTTCCCAACATATGTCTGGATTTCATTCATATGAGAAAGCAAGTCGAGCGCAGTTTGAGACAAATGGCATGGATGGGATGCACAACTTCGTTCCTGATATGAATTTTAACCAGCAATATAATGTGACAAATATGAATCAGGCTGGGCAGATGGGGTTCTCTACCGATTTCTATGGGAGTCAACAACCTTTAAATGTGCCCCATCAATCATTTCAGCCCACTCAACATTTTCCTTATGGTCCCAGTTCTGGAAGATCACCTGATGGACGTCCACCACATGCAATTGTTACTTTTGGATTTGGTGGAAAACTAATATTGATGAAGGATAATAGCTCATCATTTGGAAGCCAGGTGCGGACCTTGCTTTCTTAGCCTGCATTCTTTATGGTGTTTTGGTTCTGCTGATTTTAATGGATACAAAGCTTTTGCTCCTCCTTTTATACGAATTTTGTCAATCGATGCACATATAGACAGAATTTTCTTAAGCCTATATGATATGCCATTATGCCTCCTAATACTTTTTTTTTTCTATGCATGCTTTTGTATGAAGACCCCTGGCAAAAACTCTATATCTGTCTTGAATGTGATGGAGGCCGTTGCTGGAAGTGACAATTTGCCAGGTTTTGGAGCAGGGACTTCCAATTACTTCAGCACACTGTGCCTTCAATCCTTTCCAGGTCCATTAGCTGGTGGAAGCGTGGGAAACAAAGACTTGCATAAGTGGATCGATGAAAGAATGTCAAGTTTTGAATCTCTTGGCCCAGATCATAGGAAAGGAGAATTACTGAAGTTGCTACTTTCTCTGCTCAAGATCGCTTGTCAGCACTATGGAAAACTTCGATCTCCTTTTGGCACCAACACAACCATGAGGGTATATAATTTCCTTATCGTTGATATTGTTTTAAATCTTCAACTAGTGTGTCTAAGCTAGATGATGTGGTGATTTTCCAGCCAGATGCACTGGATAACACTTTTCTATGGTTATCTTCAGCATTCTTTCTTTCATTTTCTTTTAGTAGTAATAGATCGGGGTTGAAAAAATTGAACTTGGGTCTTGATCTTTTAGTGCATTCTTTCTTTAATGTTTACATGCTTGGACTTTGGCTCTTAACAGGAGTCTGATACTCCAGAATCAGCCGTGGCAAAACTATTTGCATCGATCAGGAAGAAAGGCACAGACTACAGCATGTATGGAGGTCTTAGCCATTGTTTGCAGCATATACCCCCAGAGGAACAGCTGCGCGTATGTTATATCCATATCCAGTTCTCCACTAATGTCAGATACATGCGTGTTTGTTGACAAGCTTGTACTGTTTTCCAGACGACTGCTTCGGAAGTGCAAAATCTTTTGGTTTCTGGTAGAAAGATGGAGGCTCTGCAATGTGCCCAAGAAGGCCAGTTATGGGGACCTGCTCTTATTATTGCAGCTCAACTAGGGGAACAGGTTCCATAAGTTCTTGCAATTTTTTTCTCCTCATAGTTAATGTACTCCTGCTTATATGTTAAATGAGAATTGGATTGGTAATCAACTTCTTGCTTTTTCTTCTGGTGTGGATATGGACAATATACAGTTTTATGTTGATACCGTGAAACAAATGGCACTTCGCCAGCTAATCGCTGGATCGCCTCTGAGAACCTTATGCCTACTCATTGCTGGGCAACCAGCTGAAGTTTTCTCTGACAACAATGTGAGTGGCGGTGGACATGATGGCTCTACTCTTATGTCTCATCAAAACCAGGTGACATATCAACAGTAATCAAGTCTTCAATTTTTTTTTTTTAAATTTTTTTAGGTTGTTTTATTCACCCATTTTTGTATTCCTTAAAATAAACCAATGGATTAAACTCATGTCATACCTTCCAGGCATCAGAACTGCAGTTCTAACCTACATGCAGGATTTCTCCCACTACGAAACGTTTATGGCCTACTTGTTATTTCATGGATATGTATATTTATATATATATATTGTTATTGTGGGCTATATACGTAGTTACTAATCTGGAAATGGACCCTGGGATGTATCTTTTAGAAGCACATATTCTTCTAGGAAGAGAATCGTGGATCTATAAGTGTGCGCATGAGTTAGCCAAAGGTTTGGGTAAGGTTAACTAAACTGCCCTATTCTCCTCTTTGTTTTATTTCAGAATGGATGCAATAGCATGCTTGACGACTGGGAAGAGAATCTGGCTGTGATAGCAGCAAATAGAACAAAGGATGATGAGCTTGTGATTACTCATCTAGGAGATTGCCTGTGGAAGGATAGAAGTGAGGTCTGTTATTATATACTTGCTAGTATTCAACTTTGAGACATAAGTTCTGATATTCTTAAACCTTACACAAATCTTGAAATTCAGATAATCGCAGCTCATATTTGCTATATAATTGCGGAGATGAACTTTGAGCCATATTCAGATACTGCAAGACTCTGTTTAATTGGAGCAGATCACTGGAAGTTCCCCCGAACCTATGCCAGTCCAGAGGCTATTCAGGTTCCCCCTAGTTGTTTTGGCTTGTTGTATCTTCTTCTGCATGATTTTTGCTATCTAGCAGCGCATTTAATCGGCTCTGGCGTTGAACAGAGGACGGAACTATATGAGTACTCAAAGGTGCTAGGGAACTCACAGTACATGCTTCTTCCATTCCAACCTTACAAGATCATTTATGCTCATATGCTGGCAGAGATTGGGAAACTCTCAGATGCAATGAAGTAAGCATGACAGTGCCTTCTCTCCATATGAAGAACATTAATATTTTCGTTTGGTTTATTGACATTATCATTTAAATCAGGTACTGTCAGGCAGTGCAAAAGTTGCTGAAAACTGGCAGAGCACCTGAAGTGGACGCGTGGAAACAGCTGGTATCCTCCCTCGAAGAGAGGATCCGTGTTCATCAACAAGTAACTCTTATATCTTGTGTTGTTATTAGCTAAGACTTACCTTTATTTAAATTTAAAATGTGAAGTCGGGGTTATAACTATTGCCGGTAAAAATGTGATTTCAGGGCGGTTTTACAAATCTGGCACCTTCTAAATTGGTTGGGAAACTGCTTAACTTCTTTGATAGCACTGCCCACCGTGTTGTTGGTGGTCTACCACCGCCTGTACCAACATCTCAGGGAAACTCTCAGGCCAACGGACAAAATCACAGCCAAGTCACAGGCAGAGTATTGACTAGTCAGTCGACACTGGCCATGTCCTCGCTGATGCCATCTTCTTCCATGGAGCGCATAAGCGCATGGAGTGGTGATGGAAGCAAAATGATGATGCATAATAGAAGTGTTTCAGAACCAGACTTCAGTAGGACACCGGGACAGGTGAGTTTGTTGAGATTCGTCTTTTGGAGCTGACTTCAAATCTTCGAATTGCATTTACTGAAAGATCAAATTGCAGGTTGATTCATCGAGAAAAGAGTCCTCAGGTGATGGACAAGGCAAGGACTCAGGTACCGCTGGGGCATCTCGGTTTAGTCGTTTTGGTTTTCTGCAAAAGACGGTGGATTTGGTTCGATGGTCAAGAGGCCGCCAGGTACTTTTACATTTAACCTAAATGTAGGACAAGACGTAACACGACCTCTCTCTTGCGCTCTTTCAACTTACTGTATTCATAGGGGAGACTTCCAAAACTTAAAAGAAAAAGATTCCATCCTCTGTCATGGTTATGTTTTGCTTGAAAGCATCTCAAGATTCTCTCTGGTGCCTCTGCTGATTCTGACTTTACATTACGCTTTGAAAAGGCTAAACTCGGTGAAGAGAACAAATTCTATTATGACGAAAAGCTCAAGAGGTGGGTGGAGAAAGGCGCTGAGGTTGCAGCGGATGAACCAGCACTGCCACCACCTCCCACAACTGCAGCTTTGCAAAACGGTAACTCTGATTTTGGTGGTATGAGACCTACAACGAGTGAAATGTCACCACCCAGTGCAAGCCCCGGCGGGTTTGGAGCCCCCAGCCCAGATAGTTCTTCGGGAATGCCACCCATCTCCAGTAGCTCTAACCAGTTTTCGGCCCGTGGAAGAATGGGCGTGCGATCAAGGTATAATTCATTTCCCCCCCATTCCCCTCATAAAATTTGTCATAGATTTTACGGATTACAAAATTTTGGTTCCTCTTGGGTTATGCATATAGGCACCGAATGTGAGATATAATTATTCCAACTACTTCAAACCTGAATTAGTTATCTTGTGTTAGAAAAGACTGGAACATAATTTTTTTGTTTCAACAGGTACGTGGACACTTTCAACCAAGGTCGTCCAAACGCAGCAGCCAGCACATTCAGGTCACCTGCTGTCCCATCTGTCAAACCTCCTCTCGCCGCCAACACAAATTTCTTCATCCCGACAACACCCATACATAACGAGGAACAGAACAACCCATCTGCAGTGGAACCCACCCCTGACGACAGTTACAACCACACTTCCATGGCAAGTGCAGCCCAGTCCTTGCAGACCCCTCCAGGGTCATCATCAGCCATGACTATGCAGCGTTTCCCGAGCATGGACCACATCAGAGGCTCAGCTGCTGTGCCAAACCGTTCCAGCAGGCAGATATCGGGAGAGTCGAGAAGAACCGCGTCTTGGGGAGGAAGCAATGATGTTATGGGGGGTGGCGGGGGCCCAACCAATGAATCAGGTCCAAGACCTCTGGGTGAAGTCCTGGGGCTTCCTCAGTCCGCCTACATGGGTGATCCTGCTGCACCCAGCAATGCCATTGGGGACGAGCTTCAGGACGTGGAACTGTGAGATGGGGAGAGATGTAAATACTCCAAAAGTTTTGATATTCCGAAGCGATCCCTCTTACCTTTGGTTGGTTGGTTGGGTTGGGTTGGGTTGGGGGCACAACTCACACAAATGCAGAAGCAACAGCTATCCGCACAACGGGAAGCCCAGCTCGTGTCACTTTTATTATGGTATTGTCTTTTGGTTTTCACAGCTGAAGAAAAATAGGCCTTTTGATATTATATAATATATATTATTATAAATATATATATATATATAATACCATTTGTACAGTTGCATTTATTCATTAGCTCGAAAACCCACACACACACAAAGGTATTCAAGGGGGAAGGCGTGGCTACGTAGAGTAATGTGAAATTCCGATGCTACAAGGCTTTGGTTTGGAGACCATTTTTTTTGTCTTTGTATTTTGGTTAATACATATTCTTATTTTCATCAATGATTACTTCTTTTTACTTTTTTACACAATTCCTTCTTTCTCCTCAAATTTGAGTTATCGTATAATTTGTAAAATATTTGAAAAATTATGGAAGGAGGGTGGGGAGTTATTTGAACAGAACATAAGAAACGGGGTTAGAAATGAAATATACTGAAAATGAGGTGTACAAATATATAATATTGTAGGAAAATTGGGGACAGAGAGAAAATAAGAAAGGGTGGACTTGCGGTTCCAGACAGGGTTCAGCGATCGCCCACCATTGGAGGACGCCTAGAAAAACTCCTAAACCCTTCGCCCCTGTCTCCGACCATCCCGCCATCCTTCTCCCTCTTTCCATTCCCACCCCTCACTCTTTCTTCCCTCTGCGTTGATTCCTCTCTCGGAATTTTAGCTAACCAATTCATACGCAATGATGGGCAATGACGCGGCGGCCTCCCCGCCGAACAGAGAACTGTACGCGCTGCTCAACTTGTCGCCGGAGGCCTCCGATGAAGAAATTCGAAAATCGTATCGTCAATGGGCTCAAGTGTATCACCCCGACAAGTACCAGTCGCCTCAGGTTGTGTTTTCTTGCTCGAATCTCACAGTATGGCATTTTGTTCGAACTTATCCCATCGTCATACAATATTTTAGGGTGTATTGTTTCGACCGGTTTCTTCTCCTAGTGTTCGTATTGCTCAGATTCTGAATTGGATGAAAGAGGCACCTATGACACCCCGTACTCTTCTCTGTAATAATTTTCCTGAAACTAATTGTCTTCTGGTATTGATGGAGATTTAGTTGTATTGAGAATTAGATGCATTGTTTACGAAGATTTCTTCCAGAAACTGTCGTGTGTTGATGGGTATTTGGTCCATCTTCTGGTATAATTTGATGTTTCCTATCAGATGAAGGAGATTGCTACGGAGAACTTTCAGCGCATATGTGAAGCATACGAGATATTGTCTGACGAAACGAAAAGGATGATATATGACATTTATGGCATGGAAGGGTTGAATTCAGGACTGGAACTTGGTCCAAAGCTTAGTAAGCTGGATGAGATCAAAGAAGAACTCGAAAAGATTAAGAGGAGGAGCGAAGAAGGCAGGAAGATGGCACATTCTCTTCCAACCGGCACAATAATCTTCAATTTGTCTCTGCCACGTTTTCAAGGTGGTAATGGCATCATGAGAGGGTACTTCCTGACATTTGCCTGTCTCTTGTCTGTGTGGTTCTTAAGATACTCTTGTGGGCCTTAGAGAAGAATTCATCCTGTTTTGTTTACTCTTTCCATAGTTGTGCAAACTGCTATGGTTCTTCGGAACCTTTGGGTCACATCTTAGAGATGCAAATAGGCCAGCAATTTGAGAGTGGCTCTTGAGAAATGATTGCATTTTTCATCTTTCTTTGTTGATGCTTTTACTCATTGCCTTTTATGCTCGGATATGCACTTTTCAGAATGCTTATGGCTAGTCAAGTTCAGTCAAAATTGTCGAAAAACAATGTCATTTCTATTGGGGGCAATTTGGCAGCCAATGAGAAATCCGGCGGTGGAGTCGCTTCAGCCATGTTGAGACATCAAATATCTCCAGTTTCATCCATCGAATTCATTGCGTCAGCAGGCTTGCGGTCCCTTATTGGGGTACATACAACACGGTAGGTTCATAAATTTTTAATTTAGTGGATTGGTTGAGGTTTTTATAGGTTTTAATGACTCGTAACGGGCTTCTTGTTGAGACAGTCAGTTATCCATACATTCAACGGCCAGTATTGGTATTTCAAAGTCTTTCCATGATGGTTCCATAAATCTCACCAACACGTGGACCCGTCAGCTTTCCGAAACGTCAAATGGAAATGTGCGTTCTCCTTATTTTGTTTAGTTTTAATCGCTTCAATGAAAGAAGACCCATTTGCCTTTGTTTCGGATTGTTCTTCTGTTCAGATTGAGCTGTCATTGGGTGCACAAACGGGGATTACAGTCGGATGGAAAAAGAAAAACGAGAATGTCGCTGCAGGTGGTGAACTGAGGGTATGTTCACCATACTTTTGGGGTCGTTTCACGAACATCCCACAAAACTCTGTTATGATTGTTATAGTTTGGATATCTATCTCGCATCTTCAGCTATGCCATCTTTTTCCAGATTGAGGCAGGTGGACTTGGGGCATCGGCGCGTTATACGCGTGAACTTTCTTCAAAATCTCATGGCCGCATCGTCGGGAGAATTGGAAGGTATGTTTGCAAAGAATAATATTTCAGTGAAGGTTTTAACTGAGAAGCCATATTTGCAAGATGAGAGCTCTGAAATGTCCTTGAATGTGTGGCATGACATTGTCCCGTTCTAACTTCGTGCTAAGCTTTTTTCAGCAATGCTCTCGAGATTGAGCTTGGTGGAGGAAGAAAAATTTCTGAATTCAGTACTCTCAGAATGATGTATACAATAGGAATCAAGGTAAAGTATTCTCTTGAGACTTCCTTAGTGGTCTCAGCTGTGCAATCTGCTTATATCCGTCCTTGTTCTTTTGCCTCAGGGTATCTTTTGGAAACTTGAGCTACACCGTGGTGGTCAAAAACTAATTGTTCCTGTAAGCACCATATTTCTGTTCCTCTTTACGCATTTAAACTTACCTTTGTCTGTCTGCATTCACAAGATGACTTAGCGTTCTTACAACATATCCTTTCCAATACTGAGAGCTTACCGCATCCATGATGTGATTATAACTCGCAGATCTTGCTTTCCACACATTTTAGTCCTATATTCGCAACTGGAGCATTTGCAATTCCAACGTCTTTTTACTTTTTATTAAAGGTGAGTGGTTGGGCCTATTAACATCTCATTTCCACCCATCAAGATGGTGTTTGGTTGTTAAAATAGATTTCACTGGTTTGCTCAGAAATTTGTTGTGAAACCTTTGTTGCGTAAAAGAGAAAAACGGAAGGCGTTGGAGAACATGGAAAAGATGTCTGCTCAGGTAAGAACTACCGATGATTCTGATATTCTTGGAGACTTGGTGGGATGCCATTTGGCGTTATGTGGCTTATGCACGTAGATGGTATTGTTTACAACTACTTCAGGTACGGGAAGGGAAGGCAGCAGCTGAGAAAGCGCAGCAGTTGCTACAAAATGTGGCAGAGAGGAAAAGAAGGCGGCAAATGGAAATGGGTGGGCTTGTTATAACAAAAGCATTGTATGGGAAACACAAAGCCATCGAGAGAAGGGATGAAAGGGATGATGGAGTGATAGACGTAACAGTGCCGCTGAATTTTCTGGTGAATGATGCTGGCCAACTCAAGGTAATGTAATGTGTCCTCTTCTCCCACACATAAAGGCTAAGCAGTCTTGTATCGTATTGTATTGTATGCGTTGAATGGAAAAATGGGTGAGCTTGACATGTGTGTTGCCTATGCACAGCTTCACGAGGGACTGAAGAAATCAGGGGTGATGGGGTTTTGCGATCCGTGTCCGGCTGAGCCTAAACAGTTATACGTTGAATACACATGGCGGGGTAACAGATTCCAGGTACTTTCTCCCTTATTTCTTCTCTCCAATTTGTTAATAATGTTCAAGCATATCTTTATATCTCTTCAATATGATGGCACAGGTGGTTGTGGATGACTATGAAGAGTTGGTGTTACCTCGAGAAAGGCACACACTGTGATCTCATCTGCCGAATGAAGTAAAAGCTAAGTTTTGTGTTTCTTTGCTGTCAATTATCGTCGATGAAAACGGTGGTAATTTCAAATGTTGTAAAATTACAATGATTATACAATAATTTGAAATCATTTATTGAGAGTGGCCCTGAGCAAAAGAGACCAAGTAATAGAATTAGGGATGAAGGAATGATGGAGGACAGCTGTGTGAAGAAGAGAGGAGGCGTCATGAAGATGGCCGCCTTTGCACATCCAACTGATCAAAGTGTTGAAGGTCACTGTGTCAGGTTCCATCGTTCCTTCCGCCTTCACTTCCTCCATCACTCTCACTCCCTCTCCCACCCCTCTTTCCTTACATATTCCCTTTATCAGTGTGTTAACTGTCGTCATGTCCGGCCTCCATCCCTTCCCCATCATCTCCCTCACAAACTCCTCCGCCTCTTTCGTCTCCCCTCTCTCGCACATCTCGTTTATTACTATGTTGCACGTCATTCTGCTCGGCACTCCCCTCTTTCCCATCATCTCTTCTATCATTCTCCGCGCCTTTTTAACGTCCCCCGCCTTGCTAACTTCTCTTATCAGCCCGTTGTACGTTGCCTCGTCAAGCGGGCATCCCCTGAAATTCATCTCATACACCATCTTCTGCGCTTCTTTCACATCTCCCCTTTTTAGATACGCACGGATCAGTGTGTTGTACGTCACTGTGTTGGCCACGACCCCCTCTGATAGCATATTTCGGTACAATCGCAAGGCGTCTTCAATGTCATCCTCCGCGCATAAACCAGATATCAGAGAATTGAATGTACGGATGTCAGGTTTACACCCTTCCCTCTGCATCTCAATGAATATCTCCTTAGCTTTCTCCATTCTTCCCTCCTTGCAAAGGGCGTAGATCAAACTGTTGAAACCTATGGAGTTCAATTTCAGGTGCTTGGAGGACATCTCATTCAGAACACTGTAGGCTTCCTCTATCTTACCCAACTTGTGGAAACCATTAAACAAAGTGATGTAAGATACACCATTGGGCTCACAACCATTCTTCTCCATTTCGTGAAGCACTTGGAGCGCTAAACCCACACGACCCTCCTTGCAAAGTCCGCTAATCAACGTGTTATATGTGACAGTGTCGGGAACGTAACCATGAGAAGCATTCATATCAGATAAAACAGCTTTTGCTTCGTCCAGCCTCCCGCTTCTCACATAGCCGTTGATCAAGGTGTTGAAGAGCACAACATTCGGCTCAGGAATTCTGCTCAAAAGCATCTTTGCATCATCAACGCGGCCAGCCTTACACAGTCCATCCATCAAAAGGCCATAAGTTAAAGTGTTGGGAGCAAAGCCTTTGACGCGCATGCGGTTAAACATTTTCTCTGCCTCACGAATCCGATCAAGCTTACACAGAGAACGGATGAGATGATTAAACGTATCAGTCTCGGGGTTACAGCCCATAACAAACATATCCTCAACAAGTATAAGAGCTTCGTTCACTCGATTGCACTTGGACAAAGATCGTATGAGAGAATGGTAGATCTTTGAATTTGGGACACAGCCATGTTTGGGCATCTCTCTGAGGAGTGAAAGAGCCGAATCAACTTCGCCGATGGCGCAGAAAGCTTTCATCACCACTCCAAACGTGAAAACTGTCGGTGAAATGCCTCTGTTAAGCATATCGTAGAACACATTAACTGCATATTTATGACAATCACTGCCCACAAGGATTTCCAACACAACGTTGTAGGACTTAAAAGTGGGTTCGCAGGAGAATACATCTCTCATTTCCAAAAGCAATCTCGTGGTTTGTCCTGGAAACCCAGCTTTTCCGTAGTGTCTCATCATCGATATGAAAAGGGACTCTCTGAATATGATCTCTTCTTCTTTCATTTGCATCACCAATCGATCTATAATCTTAAACTCACCGGCGGCGCCGAGTTTATCGATAAGCACGTTGTACACATCGAAGGAGTGGCGGTACCCCTTCTGAGAACCCGTCCACTCGAACAGCTCCATTGATGTAGCTACATAAGTGGAAACCTCCAGTAATCTACTGAGTTGAAAAGGCGTGATCTTATGAAACGACCTCCTAAG
>CM071866.1:0-38540 GCA_036759665.1 Gynandropsis gynandra | reverse complement strand
CGGAGGGTTTTCCCGGCGGCGAGGTGACTGAGTGAGCTTATGGAATCCGATTTCAAGTTCTGTATTGATTGCTTTTGTATATATGTATTCACTCGTGAGACAGATGGTGAAGTTTGATGCTTTGATTTCACTTCCAATGGATGCAAAGTCATTGTATATCATGAGAAAGATTGATTACACTTGCCTATAACAACAGATCATGAGAAAGATTGATTACACTTGCCTATAACAACAGATCATGAGAAAGATTGATTACACTTGCCTATAATCATACCATAATAATAATCCTTTAAGAACATCTGGGGTACTAAGCGGGAAAACATAAAAATAGAGGGCCAATCTTGTAATATCCACAAATAAACATTCAAAATCTCTTCACGACTACAGAGACGCTATTCCCCTGCTATGTCGCTTCTGCCTCCGTCTCTGTTGCCCAAAACCCTCGTTCCCTTTCTCTTCTTTCGCTCCGACTCGCTGGTTCGCCTCAGTTCCGTCGCAGCTCGAGCCATGAGCTCCGACTCCACTCAGCGAGTCTTCCAGCTCAAGCACGATCCTCTCACCGGCTCCTCCGAGTGGCTAGTCATTGATGAGACCGACGAATCCCAACTTCCAGAAACTTCCGCGGATGGCCTCCTCTCCACGACGTCATATCTGGACATGCTCAACGATTCTCGCCGCAACAGAGCTTTCCGATTGGCTATCGAGAAAACCATCACCACACCTTGCCACGTCCTCGACATCGGGTACTCCTTACATTTTTGGTTTCATGATATTCAATGGCTTCTTTCGTCGGAATTCATCGTTTTTGCTCCCTGTATTTAGGTCGAAGCTGAAACCGGTTTTGGTTGTCACGTTTGTTAATGTGAAATTTGGAATTTCCGCACAGTGCAGGAACTGGATTGCTGTCCATGATGGCTGCGAGAAGAATGACGGCACTAGAACAAGAATGCTCCGGTGATTCGAAGGGCACGGTAACAGCTTGCGAATCTTACCTTCCAATGGTTAATCTTATGCGGAAGGTTGTGCATATGAACGGCATGGGGAAGAACATTAACATCATCAACAAGCGATCGGATGAACTGAAAGTTGGTTCAGACATTGCTTCTCGAGCTGATGTTCTTGTGAGTATAACTGCTCTTTAGTTAAGAATAAGCAGTCTCGAATTGTGGGCATTTTCAGAAGTTTGTTTAACTGAAGTTTGTTAGCTGATATTTTATGAATTCTTGGTAGGTAAGCGAAATACTGGATTCGGAACTACTGGGTGAAGGTCTCATACCGACTCTACAACATGCACATGACATGCTGCTGGTGGATAACCCAAAAACAGTGCCATACCGAGCTACTACGTATTGCCAGGTTCGTAGCTTGATTTATCATGATATACTTCACTTGAACATTTAGTATCACTGCCTTGAAAGCTTGCCTATATTGGCATTGTTTGATTGTTGCTTCTTTTTGTCTTTTCCCATTTCAAGCTTGTAGAGAGCACATTCTTGCAGAACATGCACGATCTGTGTAGTAACGAGGCTAATAAATCGGATGGTGTTCATTTAGTTCCTACTGGCTTGGAGAATCTGTTAGGCGCTAAATCACAACAATATGCCATGCACGTTGATGCCATGGAGAAGGAGGTCAAACTGGTAATGACATTACGAGTTTATTTCCCTTAAGCTTCAATATGCATGTACTTAAGTTTTTACTCAATCTCATATTTATCCAGTTGTCAGAACCCATCAAAATATTTGAATTTGACTTTTGGAAACGGCCAGAAAGTCATGGAGAGCTTGAGGTGCATGTAGAAGCAATTAATGAGGGTAAAATTCATGCTATAATTTCGTGGTAATAGGTTCTTCTCTGCCATGTCTTTTTTTCCCCTCTTATTTACCCTTTCTTTCATTTAGGATGCCTGAAATGCTTGACTTTTGTTTTCCTGATGATTAACCCTCTAATATGAAACTCACGAAGGCACAATGACATATCTTTTTTACTCTATTCACCACAATAACGCTCTAAAGGCACTTCATCACCTGGGCCAGAGTACATAACCTGAAAATGTCTTTTATTATATATGTGGAATCTTTTGTTTGTGATTTAGGTGGGTACTCCAGCTTGACAGTGAAGGGACTATCTTTTACTCTACAGCTCCTAGATGGATAAATACAAATCCTGATACAGGTGGATCAAACCTTTCCCTTTAAAGAACGGAATTTATGTCAGTTCTTATGAATTCATGTGCTTATAAACGTTTTACACTGACTGGTTTTGATATTGTAGGCTTTAGGGACTGGTGCGACCATTGGAAACAGTGTGTTTGGTTTACTCCTGGAGCATGTGTTTCTGTTTCCAAAGGGGAAAATGTTGTTTTGCATGCTGTTCATACTTGTACTAACATCTTGTACGATCTGAAGAAGAACCAAAGCTTATCATATGAGATTCCCCACTCTACATCAAGTGCTAAAGATCCGCAGCTGACCTTACCACCTGAAAGGATTGCACTGTATGGAGATAATAGATTTAGGCTTTCCATGTTGGAGGCCATGAGAAAAGCCGTAGGTTCTATCCCTAACCCCTCGTGACCAAAATTTTCCTCTTAAAAGTTGCCTAAGCTTGTGATTATTAGTTGCTTTCTCTGTGGGAATGTGGAAAAATGCTTCTGTCCAGTGCTCTAGTAATATACTTTGGTATTTAATTCCTTCCTTCTTGTATTTTGGTGCAGCCTTTCATTGATTGCTTACATTTTTCTTCCAGGTGCAAGGAAAGTCTCATACATTTTGTCTCACTACTGATGATAGTCTTCTCTTACCCCTCATTGCTTTGCAAATTTGTGCCAATTCACATGTTATGTTGTTATCTCCGGGCCTTCAAGAAAAGGTCACAAGATACTTGGCAGGCGTTGCTGATTCAAACGGTTTCTCGAAAGATCGTTTTGAATATGTGACAAAGGATAAGCTAACTCATGCACACCCAAACAAGGTAAAATTTTACACAGCATGGTTCGTATTCATTTTATAACGATATTTTCTTTGGATATTGAGTTGCCGAAATTACAAAATAACTTTTTATGTGCTTGTTGATATCTGCGTTGCATACACATTCGATCAACAGGTTGACCTCCTGATTGGAGAGCCGTATTACACTGGGCTTGAAGGTGGGCTTCCATGGCAGAATCTCAGATTCTGGTATAAGCTACTCTTGTATAGATTATGCTATATGTGTTTGTGGGTGGCACTAGCTAAGATACTGATGGACCCATCAATTCCTTTTCTGGTATGTCTTCAGGAAAGATAGAACTATGATTGATTCTCTTCTGTCTGAAAACGTCGTGGTAGCGCCACACAAAGGAGTGTTGAGAGCGTGTGCCATGTCTCTTCCTGTAAGTAGAGTGTAGAATTTGAGCAGTTGTGACTAGAGGCAGAATCTGTGTTCATGAGATGATGTATCATTGTAGGATCTTTGGAAGAGTCGTCGCTGCCTTAACAGTGTAGAAGGATTTAGCCATGCAATTGTGAATAAAACCTTAGGGGCATGTGGTGACCTACCTGACAGTCAAGAGGGCCCTCTTTTACCCTACTTCATCTGGCAATGTGGAGAAACAACGGTGAGTGAAACGAACTGATGAGAACTTCAACACATTTTACAAAGTGGACAAGTGTTTTATATGCCAGAAATGTAAGAGTGATTCCTTTGTTTTGATAAAAATTCCCAGCAACTGAGCGAGGAGTTCACGGTCATGGAGTTTGATTTCTCGAAGCCAATCACTGGTCCTTGTTCTGGAAAAGTCGAGGTATGTAAGCCAATGGGAAGGTATACATGCGCAGTCTTCTCCTTATCCATCGTGGATAATGAGTTTGTTCCCTGTGGTAGATTGAGTTTACGAAATCGGGTGTATGCCATGGGTTTGTACTGTGGATGGATTGGGTGATGGATGAAGCAAACACAGTGGTGGCCTCAACAGGACCAGGTATTGCCATGGATGGAGGAATACTCATCTTTGTTAAGTCTCCATATGTATATATACATAACTTAATAAACACGGTGGTGCGTTCAGATGAAAGGTACTGGAAGCAAGGAGTGAAACTGGTAGGGAAGCCTGTGAGAGTTGCAGCTGGATGCTCCTCTGCTGTAATTGAGGCGTCCATGGATCCCACATCAAGCGCTCACCTCATTTTCAACCACTCCTTCTCCTCATCATCATCATAAGCTTTCATTTCTGTTTATTTGCTACTCCATCTTTGATCCTTTCGTCTAAACCCATGTGACTTTTTAGTATAAAACAATCGATATTTTGTGTAATTTTCATTCTATAATATAAAAAAAGATTGGTTGTATGGTATGTGAAAATAGGAGAATGTTACATGAATCCCTAAGGAAGGAGATGACATCCAAATCATCATACGTACGTTGGTTCCTTTATACGATTATTAAATAATTAATATAAAAAGGAGAAGAAAAGAATCAACAGAGTTTTGGAATCAAAAGATATGAAATGATATGAGGCTACTAGTTAATTAGTGTTGGAAGAAGAAAGAGAGGATCTGGCAAGCCTTTTGAAGCGACTGAGACGCAAACCCCTCGACAGTGCACCTGAGTTTCATTTCATAATGATCATCATGTCATAACATAACCATTTACGTCTCATTGTTCTTCCAAATGAGTATATGATCAACTTACATCTCGTCTTGTCTGCTCTATTACCCTCCATGCTGCTGCTGCTGCCCTCACCACTTAATGTCCGAGCTAGATGTTTCACCCGTGTCAGCCTTATTGATCCCGTCAGTTTCGCCAGTTCATGCAATGGAATCTCCACACCTAATTCATCAACACACACCATTCATTCATTCTTCATATCTATAGATATAGATAGATATAGAGACGGGCGAGGGAGAGAGCCTCACTCTTGTTTCCACTGTCACACGTAACGTTTTGAGTATCAGAAGGCACACTTGAATCTGGGGAGGAGGTGAATGAGGAGTCTTGGTTTCCGGTGATGGATTGGATTTGGGAGTCGAGACGAGCCATCTCTGCTCTCTGTCGCCGCAGCTGATAGTTACGCCGGCGTCTGGCAAGATGTCTCTCTCTCTCCTCCTGACTCATCGACTGTCTTCTCTCTCTGTCCCGCAGACGCCGACGCTCCCTCTCTTGATCCTTCCGTGTCCTCGACGTTTCTTCCATTCAGGAATCCCCAATGGACATCCAACAATACCCTAATCACACACGCATTCTTCTATTATTAATGTTCATAGATACTGATCAGCCATATGATCAAAGCTCCACAATGCAACGCACACGGCACCTTTTACGAGTAGCGTATGAACCCACAGTACCCAAATCCCTCTACCCTAATAAGCAAATAAAAATAATAAAAATAATAATAATAATAAAAGAAAACCTAGACGACTTGACAAACACGCGAAGAACCCTAGTTTCGAAAAGAGAGTAAGGCCAATCGGAAAAATCCCTAATCGAAATTGGGAGGAATTGAGGAGAATGAGAGAAGCATGAAAACCTCAGAGAAAGAGAGAGAGTTGAAACGTCGACGATCAAACAAACAACGACAAATATTGGATTTAGGACGACGGCGAGGAGGAGGAGGAGGAGGACGACGACGACGACTCCACCACCGATTCTCTTCTCTCTATTGCTTCTTGATATTCCTCTAATCACATTCATTCATTCATTCACTCCCATGCTCTCCTCTCCTAATTATATGACTCGTTTTCTTTTATATATGATATTTGTACATTTATTGTTAATATGTGATATATTAGAGATAATACATTATATATAAAGATTGCAATGACAAAAAGAAACCTTTATTCAATTCCTTTTAAGAATTCAACATAAAAAAGAAGAAGAAAAATGGTGTTCGGTGAGAAAAGCCTCAGTCAACCCACAACATCTCCTTCTGCATTTACATGGACTTGAAGAGCACCACCGTCACGTACTTTGCCCTAAACCTGTGTGTTGATCCTAACGCTACAACCGACGACGAGGCCCCACCTCTCCCCTTCTGCATATATATATG
This sequence comes from Gynandropsis gynandra, assembly GCA_036759665.1. Taxonomy (NCBI): domain Eukaryota; kingdom Viridiplantae; phylum Streptophyta; class Magnoliopsida; order Brassicales; family Cleomaceae; genus Gynandropsis; species Gynandropsis gynandra. Next base: position 32,515 of record CM071866.1, on the reverse strand, counting down.
GTTCAGTATTACATGTTGAGGCCTGGGCAGGGGGGTCGCAACCTCACCATTCAGCACCGTCATTTGTAGGTGTGGCGGAACCACTGGCGGTTCCTTGGAGTAATCCTCCGCTCCAAGATGCATGTTGTTGTAACTTGACTCTGGAGACTGCGGTGGTTCAAACCCTGATATGCTCTCGATGTCCTCTGGTACATAGTCCTGCACACTCACACATCATCATCCCTATCAAAGTTCCATTCTTCACTCAATCAACCCTATCAAAGTTTCAATCTTCACTCACATCAACCCTATCAAAGTTTCAATCTTCACTAACCCAACAGTCTAATATAGCACCACTGAGGAAACATGGAAGAGGAAATAATGAGTTCTAACTAACTCTTCATATGTGTATCCCACTGCTTTGCAGGCCATATTGAAGAGAGAAAAGGGGTTTACCTGGAGGTCCAAAATGTTGTAAGTATTTCCGGCATCATCATGGGCGGATGGGAGTTCAGGGGCATGCCTCCACTGTCCATCCACAATGAATCTGTACTCGTAAACACCTGTAGGCAGGACTTTCATTATAGTGAAGTCTTTCCCGGATCTCTGCAAGCGTATCCTGATCAAAAGGAATTGCAGCTGTAACATAGAGAGACTTTGAAGATATGCTGTGAATTGAAGTAAAAGAAAGCTGTTCAAAACCTTGTCTTCCAGTTGTCCCATGATCCCTCTACGGCGATTTCGTTTCCCCCGTGGCACCATGTGATCATCGTGGGAATCCCTTGCTCACTGCACGGCTCTTCATAGATAGAAGAAGCCGCCGGTTGCATCCACGAAGGATTTGGAATCTGAATTTCATCAGGTCTTTGCAGCGGAAGCACCGGAACCTAAAGGGCAACCACAACCTTAGCTTAAGAACACAACAACAACTCGCGTGACTAACACCTAAGAAAAGGAGCCCAATTAAATCCGAGAATGGAAGAGCACCCAGTGAGGGAGAAGAAATGGGGAGGGGTCATCTGACCTGGGGGGCGAACATGAGAGGGGAGTGAGGCGTAGCGACATGGGTGAGGTCGGAGGAAGCCATGGGTTCGGGGGAGCAATTCTCAACGGCGTGGTCTTGAAGCGCAGAGCGGGTGGTGCTCCCATCTTCTCGTCCGTTCACGTTACCCATATGGAGTAGAAAGGAATGAAAGCCCTTTTGAGAGATGGAATCGTATCACCGGATGGAGCGACAACGCTTCTCCCCCTTCCCTTCTTCCTTTCACTCTCTTCTTTCTTTTCTCTTTTTCATCGATGAATGACTCTCTCTCTCTCTCTCTCTCTCTCTCTCTCTCTCTCAATTAAAAATATCCCATCTCACTCTTTGTTTTTTCTCAGGTTATATATATAGCTCAAATTGTATAAATGTTATCGATAATATATTTTACGTATCCGATTCAAAGTTGCTGTTACATAATACAATTAGTTCTGGTTATAAATATAAATATATAGGTGATATATTCAAATTATTTATATATGTCTAATTGATATTATATTTTACATATCCGATCAACCATAAGAACACTCATCCGGCCAACCACAAAGACTCCTCGTTCTTGGCTTGGGCCGTTTGGGTTTAGGGTTTAAAGGGAGAAACTGGAAGAAGCTTATGCATCTTGTGATGATGATGATGATGATGATGATGTTTAGGGGTGATGATGATGATGTTTAGGGTGAGTGGGAGAATCTTAAGACAAGAGAAGTTTTGTCCGAAGGCCAAAGTAGATAATGACAAATCTAATGTTTTGAAGGCTTGCTCTTTGGAACCCTCTGCTTTTACCAATATCCTCTTCCCTTTTCCTCTTCTTTATTATATCATTCTATTTTAAAATTATATTTACATAGAAGTAAACATTGGATATATTTGGGCCGAGGCTTATAGTGATAATCAAATGTGTTCCACTGCAAATAGCCCAATACAATCCATTTTAAGCCCAATTGCTTTCATCTTTACATACTATTTCCTCCTTTTCTTTTTCAAATAAAATATTGAAGGTCTTGTATTACAGCATCATCTATAACCTAAGGGCATACGATATGTATAGTAAGTTCATGATCCTTCTGGACAAGTATGTCAGCATCGGTCGGGATAATATATACATATATAAATTCATTTGTGTAAAAAAAAAAAACAAGACAATTAATGCATATATACGAGTGAATGAATATATACTTTGATTTTTTGATGGATTTATATAGAAATGAGTGAGTGAAATATAATTATAGAAAATAACAATACTTTGATGTATGGGAAGATATATATATATGGATTCCTTAAGTAAATTTGCGTATGGTCCTTCCTCTCATATTTATAAATACACATATACGCCATTCTTCAAGTGTTGTCAATTCTCTTGGTATTTATACAACGATCGTATCGTATATGTGCATTGCATTGCATGGTATGCATGCATCCATTATAAATTTTATTATATATATATATATATATAATTGGAAGTATGGTGGTGAGGCCAAATGTGGAGCCTTCATCACACTTTGGTTTAATGAAAGGGGAATCTTAGCTATCAATTCTACGCATCCCAACACACACATTAACGCTCCTTCTCCTTTTACCAAAGCCATTTCACATTCACACACATACAAACAAACAACAATATATCTATTTTTTTATTTTTACAAAACTCAAACAAATATATGAATGGTATTTAGAGTTCGTTCTATCTTGCGTATCTATAAAAATGCGATTCGACGTGTAAATGAGTATATATATATATATATATATGTAGTTTTTGAATTGTAAAGAGAAAAACAAAGGGGAGTAATGATAATCTATTTAGATTGCTAAAGATATCATTAAAGATGTGAAAATAAAAAAGAAGACAAAAAGGGCTTTTAACCAACCGATCAAAGGGGCCAACAACCCCACTCCACCCAAATGTCATTTTTATTTTAGCCCATCAATATACGAAAATTACAAAGTCAAGTCATATTATTTATTCATTAAAAAATAAAACCTTTTATTTCTAATATATAATAAACGTAAAAGAAGAAAAGAGGTGGGAGGCAAATTGGGTAATGGGTAAGCAATAAATAGCCACAAATGATGTTCATTGAAGAAGGGTTTGGATCTCCTCTCATCGCATTGGGACTCCATATGGACCTCAATTAATTCCATATAACCGAAGCTTTTTGGTCCACTCCCATTTCCTCTAAATTCCATTTTTAATATAATAAAATATAAAATTACTCGAAAGCAAAATGAGGATTGCCATTGCCTCCCCACCTGGCTCCTCCTCACCCTCTCTCCTTCGCCACGTTTTCCATGTCATCATCATCATGATTCATCATCTCTCTAACCAATATATATATATTCAAATTAACACACTTTCTCGTTCTTCCAATTTACATCTCATATAATATAACCCTTTAACATATATTATAAATGTTTCAAGAATAAAAAGACAAAAAATGTTAAAGGGTATTCAAATCTTATGAACATTTTCATTTTATTTTAGAAAAAGAAAAAAAAAAGGAGGAGGAGGAGAGACGTGTGTCGTGTGTCTGTGGCCTATTTAAGGGAGAGGAGAGCAGAAGGTGTCTCAGTCATTGGCCAAAGCAAAAAGCTAAACAAAGCCATTCTCTTCAACTGCAATCTCTTTCTTTTGAATCTCCTTCTAAAAGATGAGCTATCTGGGTGTCGGAATCAGTCCCGGAAACGTCCCCGTCTACCACGCCACCAACTTGAAACTCATCGACCGCAGAATCAGACTCACTGAGCTTATTTTGAGGTCTTCCGTATTTGCCCTCTGTCTCCTCTCTGCTCTTCTCGTTGGGACAGACACCCAAGTCAAGGAAATCTTCACTATCCAGAAGAAGGCAAGGTTCACCGACATGAAGGCCCTCGTGTATGATATCCTCTTCCCTTTTTCTCTTCTCTCTCCCGAGGACATTTGGTGGGTAAATGTGGTTGTGTGGCGCAGGTTCTTGGTGAGCGCGAATGGAGTAGCGGCGGCGTATTCATTGGTGCATGCGGTCCGTTGTGGGGTGGGAATGGTGAAAGGAAGAGTGTTGTTCAGTAAGCCCCTTGCTTGGGCCATTTTCTCCGGCGATCAGGTATGCTTTGGCTGTCATATCAAAAGGGCATATTGCATGCCCAGGGCCACTAGATTTTCTTTTAAAAGCTTCTTCTGGAGGTTGAGGTCCACCGGAGTTTTGGACTCAAAGTGCTATGGAAAATTAGGTCGAATTAATTATATTGTGTACGGATTTTCGTATCTTCTAGACGAACGCCACGCCACTTTGGTCTTGTAAGAACCTCGTTCTTGGTTGTTGAGTAATTATGGTACTGCATTCAAGAGGCTTGATGTATGTCAACACTAAAAGCTGATCAAGCACCTAATTGCAGACCTTGACGAGTCTTTTATATAGTATCTTCATCAAATGTAAAGGTTTTAAATTTACGATTGACATGTACATATGTATGAGCAGGCTATAGCATACTTGTGTGTTGCGGCCATTGCAGCAGCGGCACAGTCTGCGGCCTTTGCGAAGCTGGGGGAGCCTGAACTTCAGTGGATGAAAATCTGCAACATGTATGGGAAGTTCTGCAACCAAGTAGGGGAAGGAATAGGGAGTGCCTTGATAGGCAGCATTGGAATGGTTATGATCTCTTGCATTTCAGCTTTCAGCCTATTCCGCTTGTATGGCGGCAGCAAAGGCCGGCAAAGCTCACGGTGGTAAAGGCCAGCGCCATGACTGCTGGATCTCTGGTGAAGCAAAAAGTGTAGGCCTTTTTTATGCTCTGTGTGTGTGTGTCTGAGATAGTGTTGTCACAATAATAATATTGTAAAACTTTTGAGCGTCCTTTTGTCTCTCCAAGTCTCCACTCATTGTGTATATCATCATCTGCTAATTGCTTCTTTCACCATGAAAATGGCCATTTGCATCTGTCTCCTTCCTCCTCTTCTTCATTTCTTCTCACTTGTGTGTAAAAAAGAGAGAACTTTTTACCCAAAGAAGGAACTTCACGGCGTTCCTGAATAACATAAACGGCATAGCGTTGGAGGATTGAGTTTTGTTCGCTGCTCCTCCAATCCAAACTGGTAAAAGGACAGCCCTTTTGCTCTCTTGTTGACATCTTCAGGTACAATTCTCCCATAATTAAACCCTCTTTCTCTCTTGCTGGGTTGCTCACATACTTGTTTTGTTTTCTCCCTCGAAGATTCGTATCAGTAGAAAGCATAATGTTGAACACATTACTCATATGGTGATGACAATATCCTTAAGCATGTGTAATTAGCGGCTTTCTCCTTTCTCACTGTCTTGCTGTGCTCTGTGGGTAAAATCTCAGACAGACAGGAGTTCTGGAGGAAACTAACTTTGATTGAATCGAGTCATTACAACCTGAAAAAGATAAAGTTCGACACTGAATGGAGTTCAAAGATTTGGGGTTATGAACAAGTTTCATCAAACTATGTTAATGAGTTGGATCTCATGGGAATCTCAACAACTGTTGTTGTCTCTGAAATCAAAGTGTGAGACTTTAGTTTAGTAAGAAGGAGTGTGTTGCATGAGAAAGGTGTGTGTTGGGACATCAAATTGCTTCCACCGTTATCTCTTCAAATGCTACACATACTGTCATTGAAATATGATATGCTTGTGTTGTCAACATCTGCATTGCTCACCCTTATATTATACAATTTAAATAATAATAATAATATTCTTTATTTATATTCCTCATTCCCTTTCATATCAATCCACACTATCTCTACATTATCTCCCTTTTATTTGGTTTTTAATTGTTATTCTGCATGAAATGCTTAACCGAAACAAACAATACTACTTATATATACACATATAAATAAATTAAATTAAATAATAATAAGTGGCTTGTAGAAGAAAAGATTGCTTAATGCCCCTTTTAAGCACATCTCTCAACCCTTCAAGAAACAATAACAACTTAATTATTGACGTTATCCCTATTTTATGTATTCTCGAGACTCTTTCTACGCAACATCTCTTTCTTAATAATAAGGTGAATTCCAATTCCGGATTTTCATTAAATGAATAATGATAATAGTCTTGTACTCTACTCTTCCTAAGCTTATAAAATTCATTGATTTTGAATTAGGGACATCTATTTGAAGTAAAAGGGCTTTGGCGTGACATTCTCGACTACCTTATTATTATTTGTTTCGTGTCAGAATATTGCATTACACATAGCATATTTAGAGAGGTCTTGATATAGGTCTTAATGTTTAACTAGGGAAAAAACAGTAATTAAGGAGGATTGTTTTTGGAACATTCACCCAATGGATACGCCACCAAAGTCACAATTAATGAAATCCCAATCATTTCCTCCATTTCTTACTTGACATCCCCTCCCCCTTATAAACATACGCACCACGAGGGAGAGAGAGAGAGAGGGAAAACAGAGAGAAAAGGGAGGGATGGAGACTCTGAAATGGCTTCTTCACTCGGCGGTTCACTTCTTGGGACATCCCGAGGATCATCATCGTCAAAACGGCGTGGTCAAAGTTTCAGAGAGTGTAGGGTTTCAGATGCCGTTGCATTACCCAAAGTACTCAAAGTCCGATTACGAGAGCATGGAAGAGTGGAAGGTCGATTTGGTTCTCAGAGAGTACGGTCTTTCCGGCTTCAATGGCACTCTCCAAGAGAAGCGAGCTTTCGCCATCGGAGCCTTTCTCTGGCCTCCGCAGTTAGTATGAACATTGATTTCTTTCTCCTAATAATCAAAATACTATGTTATATATATACATAGATGCATGCATGTTTGGTTCACGTAGAGAGCAATGTTGTCGTGAGTATCTACGTGTATCATCTATCTTCCTTGCGGGTAGTAATGGAGCTTTGAGTTAACATGTTTTGGATGGATTGAATTAACCAATATATTATAATTGTTTATTCTTTGGATAAAATCATAAAATGAGGCCTTTGTAGCCCATGACATGATGATGATGATGAGCCCAAAAGATCATACAATCTTCTTCTTTCATTCAGTTTGGTATCGAGTCCATGAATTTCGTAATGTATCCACAAATTGGATTGGATGAATCAAAAGAGCTGTCATTGACATTGAAATTGACATTGACATAATAAAGATAGCTTCTTTTACATCATCACATGTACACTCATAATGTATTATACGAGAGACCGTTTACGTTTCAAAGGGTATCTTAAGATGGGAAACAACTTAATAATGCCATCACTCGTAGTTGTGAGAATCCCCCTGGTACTGTGGACTCCCCGCTACATAGTCCAATAGTCCCTCCCCCGTTTTATCCGCCTTCTCTTCGCCGGAAATCTGATGAACGCCACCGAATCCCACCACCATCGCCAATATCGCCGCCGTGGACGCCAACAGAGGCCAGAAATACGCCACTATGTTTAGAAATCTGGGCGCCGCGTATGCCAGCGACCCCAAGACGACGCTGGACACGATTCCCACGATCAAGTGGTATCTGTAGTCCCTAAGCTTCGCCGGGATCTCCATGGCCTTCACCTTGTTTGAAGGAAAAGAAAGGAAACAGAAGTGAAGGATTCAAATAGGATAGATGTTGAGGTCACAAGTGTGGATTGGTTTGAGGCTCTTGAAGATTGCTGGTTATGTAGCAAAGCAAAGTCGGGCCTTTTTTTTTTTTTAATCTTCTCTCAGGTTATCAAGTCCTCCTTTCCTTTCCCAGTTTCTGAGTGCTTGGTGAAGATTCCCAGGTTATTGATTAATTTAACCCACCAATGCGGATTACGCATAGGGAATGACATGACTACCCTGAAGGGAATTGACGATCAAAGGGAATATGGAAAGGGCATAAAGGGAATTTAAGAAGAGAGGATAAAGTGGGTGGGGTGGGGGGTGGTATTCCTTTGTCCTCACATGGAGGCTTCATGTGACTGATTACCGGAGGAGAAGACTTTGATTGAGAAGTCAGGAAAGGCATCGCCTTTTTCTTCCTCCATCGCAAAAGGCATCGCCTTTTTCTTCCTTTCCTTCCTAACCATTTCAAAGGCATCAACTTTCTCCGAGATGTTCATCATATGCAGAAGAACAACCTTTATTTGAAAATATACTCTTACTTTTGTGATCTCTCATGATAAATCCATGCAAAACGCAAAAAGATCTTGAATGCATAGACTTTCACAACTCAGCAGCCAAAAAAACTTCTTTCACATGCACATGTCAAACCGGCTCTTCTAGGGCACCATCATGGGTTTGTTCAACTCAAGGGAGACTTTAGATTAAAATCAGCTCTCTCAAAAGGTATTTCAAATCTATATGACCCGACGAGTTTACAAAAATCTTTCCCGATGGCAGGGGAATTCCAAGGAAATAAGAACTCTAACGAGAAGAGAAAGAGAGGCAGCTAAACAGAAACGGCTCCCGAGGAACGCCTAGACTCCAACCATGCCTTTGCTGCAACGCTCGTAGTCAAAAACCACCCAACCTTGTCTGGAGCCTCATGGAAAGGCGCATTCAGCTCCTTCAAGTGTGACTCCAAAATAGCTGCCAGACCTTTGTCTGAGTATTTGTGTTTCCCATGTCCAGTGTTTATTCCAAGCAAGGCTGGAAATTCTTCCCCACCTTCCAATGCCTTTGATAAGTCGTTTATCCATACATGAAGAGCTGTCAAGGCTGCCCCAAGGGAGAGACTTTTTAGCAGAAGTGACCATTGGGTGGCAGATTTGGACTGGATTCCGCAGTAGATTTCACGTTCGAGCCCCAGTTGTAGGATCTCGCATGCCCTTTTCAACATATTGAAATTTACGCACAGATCAATCAAGCAATTTAAGTATGCTTTCTTTACATCAGACCCAGTGCAATCAATCAATTCAGACGTTTCTTTCTTGAGCGCCGCTTCTTCGCAGTCTTCCTCCTCCATCAAGAGCTTTACCACATGACCAAGCTTCGGATTAGCCTTCTCAACACACTCGATGAGCTTAGGAATTTCCTCTTTCGGTGTCTGGGTCATTACATTCAACAGGCAACCACAGAATCTCTCGTCAGGAGTTATGCCCAGTTCCAGCACCTGATTGAATGTCCTCACAACATCATCTGTCCGGCGGGCCTTTCCATAACACTGAATAAGTGATGTTAATATGAAAAGAGTAGGCTCAAAACCAGCCTCTCTCATCTCATGAAGTGCTGCCTCGGCCTCAGAAACCTTGCCGCTGCAGGAATATACAGTAATCATTGATGAGAACGTCCAGCTGTCAGGCTTACTAGTCTCAGAACTCTTCATCTCGTTGAAAATTTCAAATGCTTCGTCGACATATCCGATATCGGCACACATTGACAAGAGAGTATTGTAAAGAATCACATTCAGAGGTTGTTGTTTCTCCTTCATCTCTCTGTATACACTAAGCGCACAATCACCATAGCGAGCTCTGCCGTAAGCTTTTATAAGAGCAGCATAAGTGTTCCAGTTGGGTGTAAACCCATTACTGATAAGATCCTTGTAGATGATTTTAGCTTGCCAAGGTCTCTTGGCTCTACCCATGGCATCTAAAAGCCTGTTATAGATGACCAGATTGGGTCTAACCCCAAGAGCCTTTATCTCTTCATATATATTCAAGCACCCATCATAGTTTCCCGAAACAGCATAGATCCTGATCAAAGTCGAGAAGGTCACAGGATCAATCCGCCACTTCTCAGTCCTTGCACGATCATACAAGCTCAAGGCCACATCAACATTACCTGCTCGACCATAAGCATCGATCATGGCTGAGAAGGTGACATCATCAGGCTGACATCCAAAGCTCGGCATTTTCTCAAACCATTCGACAGCCCTACTCGGCTCAGCACACTGCCTAGCACAACTAATTAATGTTGTAAACGTCGCATTGTCCGGCTTCACACCTCTCTCAACCATTTCATCGAACAACTTCTCCGCTTTCTCCAGATTCTTGCATTTCCTGAATACCTTCAGCGTCACATTGTAGAGAATGACCTCCTTGCTCGGTTTCAGCTTCTCCAGAGAATACTTGAGCACCAAGAGTGCGGTTTCTGGGTTTGTCATGTTATTGAGGGTAATCACAGCGTCTTGTTCAAACAGCTTACCACCAAACCCACTTAAAACCTTGAACACATCCGCCTTATCCGGGTTACAGGCATCCAGAGATTCAGCTAGTTTCACAAGAGAAGAGTACCTGGAGTCGTACGATTTCTTACGAAGCTGAGAAGCCCTGGGACTGCTCGGATTGACCCAGACGTAGCTTTTGGACGAAGACGAAGCGGAATTCGCACCTGGGTATGAAGGACTAATCTCAGGGGGGATGAGGTCATTCTGGGTTTCCAGAGGAACCGCGTCTTGCACAGAGACATGGCTGATTCGGAGAAGATCTGTAGGGCGGAAAGGAAAAGAAATAAACTTGGAGGCGCAGAAGGAACTCCTGGGAGAGGGTTTATGAGGAAAGGAGGGGGAGGAGCACAGATATTGAGGGTCATGGAAAATAGAGGAAGGAGAGGCGCACAGATGATACGCCATGACAGACCTTATCCAAGCGGTGTAGAATTGGGGATTGTTAAGTTAAGGAGGGGAAATGCATCATAATGGCGGTTCTCAAGGAACCAACCTACCTGGTGACACTTTGACACTCACTCAGTGCGTCTGGCAATTAAGAATAGAATAGGCCCAACACATTTACTTTGGGCTTTTTCTGGGCTGAAAACCCATTGGCCCCAATTTACACCTTTAAATCTAATACATAATTCTTGGTGGTTTATAAGATCAATATACACCTTTAAATAATAAGTCTATTTATCATTATCTAAAATTTACAAAAAGCTCGTATGTAAAAAGCAAGTATCTATATAACGTAGATAAATGAATATGTCAACAATATATGTGTATGCATATATATGAGTGTATTTCTGTACACCATATGTATATGTATAACAGTCTCTCGTGTCGGTGGAATACATGTAAAGAGTTTAATGGGTATTATAAACTTTGGATCATGTGCAGAGTGTAAAGTTGAAATCATGACCTACTTTGTCCTATTTACGTACTCTTGTATATATATATATATATATATCGTATGATGCTCTTTTTAAATGGTTCAGCTTTATTATAGGAGCAGGAATCTCCATTAATTTCTTTGATTGTGATTTAATTAAGAGTCATGTGTATGTATTTCAACGCCACCGACGCTTGCTTTATTGTCTGCATTCATCCATCATACCATTTACTTGTCCTAATCATCATGTGCCTACGCTCGAACCTCTCTCTCTCCATATATATATATATATATATATATATGTCTATGTCCCACCAAATACCTTGATGCCCAAATTATCTATCTAAGACTGAGTTGTTTGGAGATATATAAGTTTTTTTTTGTCTTTAGTAATAACATATTTGTAGGTATATACTCGATTTGATTGTATTCCGAGTTCGTGTATAGTCTTAAAAGGGGTATGCATATGTATGCCTGCTTTATTACAAGTTATTATATGAATAAGATCACCATAAAGAAGCAAAAGGAAAGACCTTTAGGGAAAAAAAAAGGAGAGCAGAAAATGAAATAAGTGGTATGTGTATTAAACCGAGAAATGGACAAACAATTACAAAGTATTACCCAAGGCTGCATCCTTATTCATATTCTTTACTCTTCTACTGTACGCTTACATTACACCTCTATATTCTTCTTGACAAATAACGTGGGGAAAGGAAAAAAAGACATGTATAGGAAGAGACAAAGGTTCACTTCACATGATGGAGCAGCTCTGTGGATTCTCTTCACTGAAGTAATCGCACCTGTTGAGGTTACAAGGCCTGCTGTACACAGGTCCACCACCCCAGCTGTCGTACACCGGCCGACCATAACACTCGTAATAAGGGGCCGGGGCCGGCATTCCGTAACCATGGAAACACCCGTCGTAGCACGGCCCACAGCACAATGCTATCGGTTGACCCTGTGGAATTCCAGGCCCACCCTGAGGTATTGCCTGTTCTGGCTGCTTTGGGGCCGGGGCCGGGGCTGGGGCTGGGGCTGGGGCTGGCTGTTTAGGGGCTGGAGCCGGTGCTGGTGCTGGTGCCGGTGCTGGCTTGGGTGCAGGGGCCGGTGCAGGCTTCGCCGATTCTTTGGGCTTCTCGGGCTCGTGCAGGGGCCGGTGCAGGCTTCGCCGATTCTTTGGGCTTCTCGGGCTCTTTAGGCTTCTCGGGGGCCTTGGGCTTCTCAGGCTCCTTAGGCTTTTCGGGCTCTTTGGGTTTAACGGCCTCCTTGGGTTTTTCTGGCTCTTTAGGTTTATCTTGGGCCTTGGGCTTCTCAGGAGCTTTGGGCTTCTCGGGTTCTTTGGGCTTTTCGGGTTCTTTGGGCTTTTGTGGAGGCTGAGGCTGAGGCTTGGGTGGTTCGAGGATCTCGATGGTCTTGATGGAGCCACCTCCTTTGTAGCAGAGTTTGTCCATTATCTTCTCGGGGCTGCAGCAGACCACCTTGATGATGACGGCGTTTGACTTCTCATCAAACACTTGGTCTCTTATTTCTCTTGTTCACAACCACATCCACAACTCAGTCTATTTCCCACTTTGTGATCTTATCAGAAATAGCAGCCAATGATTCATAAATTCAACAGAGAGAGAGAGAGAGAGAACTCACGAGGGAATTTGCAGAGAACCTTCTTGACCTTGCGGTAGCACTTGGAACATTCCAGATCCACCTTCAGCTTCATCATCGTCACCTGTGTGTTCATTCATTCATTTCACTCACTCACACTCTATTGTTTTTCTTATACACCAAAAAATATTTGATCTAATCATAAATCATTAAATAAATTACCCACCTTCGCTTCTTTATTATAAAGAAATGATGGAAAGAATAGAAGAATTGATTCGGTTTCTGACAGCAACAAAAAAGGGAAGAATGGGGCAGCAGTATCTGCTCTTCTTCCCACAAACCTCCAAAAACTTTTAATTTTTTTATTCCAAACAAATCCGAAGAATCCAATCCCACAAACAAAAAAACCTTTTTTTTTTCCTGAGACACGAGACCTCCACCTCCGAAGAATAGAATATCAGAGATGGGTCTAAAAAGGTGAAATCCCAGGAAACTCAAAACCCATACTTCCAAATTCAGCCTTTTCACTGTTTATCGAATGGAAAAATCGAAACTTTCAACTATGAATAAACGAATACGTATAAAAGCCAAAGAAGGTACCTTCTCTTTGCCTTTCTCCGCCATAGCTGCGAGCTGAATGCTGAGATCTGAGCCTCCGACGGTGGATGACCCCTCAGAGAGAGAGAGAGATGAGGGGTGGAGAGATACGTCTGACTTTATAATAATGAGAAGGTGATGGCGTCTTTAAGAAAGGTGTAAAACTGTAAATCTCGAAAGCTACCAATGGGGAGAGGACACGTGTGAAGTTGGCGTTGAAATTGGTGTGCTTAAATTAATCAAAGTTTGTAGTACCCAACTGAGCTGTGCAGAGGCTGCCATCTTCCTTTTTCTATATAAAAAAAAGAAAAAAGAAAAAATGGAAAAGTGTGGTTGCTGAGTGAGTACACAATCAACAATCCATCCAATCTAAAAAACCATGTGCTGCCTTTGATTGACCCTTTTCACCTTCCCATTATTTGCTTCTATTATTATTCAACAAATAAATATTCATGCCTCCTTTGAGTTAATTTTATGTAATTCTCTATAAATTTGAGAAGAGAAGGGAATGAATGGACCATGCAGTCCCACTTCACGAATCTTTTCTATTTGTTCTCTTCTTTCCAACGCGTTATTAACTTATTTTGTGTTGGTTGTATTATACTTTTGGATGAAGAAAGAATGGCTGTGATAATCGTATATATATATTATAGAAGGAATGAGACAATGATAATGAGAAGGGTTGAAAGGTGCATCATTGGAGTCGGTAGGCCTAACTTCACTTGAAGAGATAAGAGAGAAGCCAAAGATGGTTTCTTTCCAATCATATTTTCCATCTGTACGCATCCCTCTTCTCTCTCATGCCTCATCACTTCCCCATTTCCCATCTCAATTTTTAATTAGTTTTTCAGAATCTCGGTGCTGCATTTTTAATAATAATAATAAATAATAATACCCTTTCTAACTGAACAACAACCCAATTTTATTTTTTATTGATTAATAAAAAGGAATAGAAGGATGAGAATAGTTCCCATTATAAGAAATGGCACCGACCCATTTGTAGCTGGGCTTATGTTTCAAATAAACAAGAAATGGGCTTTTGCTTTGTCATTGGGATCCATAAATATATATAGATTTTGTGTGAGAATTTACAAATATAATAGATGACATCACATATCTCATCTCATTCATTCTATTCTTTATCTATAGATCTCTCAAACCCATATTAATATTCATCTTTCTTCCCCAACTCCATTTTCTTATATAGTTTTTGTTGGGTTGCAAATAAAAAAGGAGTGATATTTGAATTTGGGGCGGAGTGAGGCCAAAAGGAAAGATTGGTATATATATGTATGTATGGTGGTGGTAAACTGAGGATTTTTCCACGTCAGATTTGCACAGATTTCGACATGCATTAACGCTTTTTGCCTCTTTTCTTCCTCACACACATTCTTAGATAGTGAGAAAGAAAGAGAAGAGATAAGAGAGATAGCATTTGAAACATTGGAAGATATAGAGCAGGCAGAGATGGGCGAGGAGGTGAGTTTTTACAATCCTCGAGACATTCATATATTAACGTAGGAACTAATATATATGTATATATAATGATATGAAAAAAGGAAAAGGAGAAGAAAGGAGGAGATGATAATAAGGAGATAGTGGTGAAGGTGGATATGCACTGCCAGGCTTGCTCTCGAAGAGTTGCTCGCTCCCTCCTCCGCCTTCCTGGTACCTCCTATTCATATACATCTAGTATTATTAACAATATATAATAATAAAATGAGAATTAATGCAGGAGTGGAGGAGGTGAAGACAGATATCAAAGCGAGCAGAGTTGTGGTGAGAGGGAAAGAAGCAGAGCCTCTCAAGGTGTTTGAAACTCTTGTCAACAAATGTGGTCGCACCGTCCAACTTCTCTCTCCTCCATTACCC
Organism: Gynandropsis gynandra; assembly: GCA_036759665.1. Lineage (NCBI taxonomy): Eukaryota > Viridiplantae > Streptophyta > Magnoliopsida > Brassicales > Cleomaceae > Gynandropsis > Gynandropsis gynandra. The sequence goes on along the minus strand of CM071866.1, from coordinate 17,491 downwards.
CCCACCCCCCAACACCCTTCTTCCCCTCCTCCTCCTCCTCCTCCTCCCGTCCAGGTTCCTCTTTTTCTTCTTCATTTCATTACCCATCAATGGTTAATACAAGTTATTATCATTACAGACACGCATGACTCATAAAACATAACAATGGATGTGTAGTATTGTCTGGATGGACGTGTGTAACAATATTCAAAAACTTGAATGTGACAATACGCAGAGCGATGGCTCCTTGTTCGAGACTAGGCCCCCCCAACTTGCTTTCGTTTTTTCTGATTATTACTTGAAAATAAAAATAAAAAATTCGGTACCACCTATAGGTAATATATATATTCACAATATCCTTCACGGGCTTCATTTTCATTCTACTGTCCTTTAAGTTGCTGTGAGCGACACCACGATATTATCTAGGAGTCTGACACGGACAAGAACTTGGCTCACGCACCAACAATACTGTGTTGTTAACTTGTTATATAAAAGTCATCCTCATACGTACATATATATATACACACACACATTTGTCATGTGTTATCTTTGCTGATGACTGCAGCCCCCTCCTCCTCCTCCCGTGGTCACCGTTGTCTTGAGTGTACGGATGCACTGCGAAGCATGTGCCCAAGTTTTGCAGAAACGCATCCGCAAAATAAAAGGTCTCTACACACGTTGGTTGGAATAGAACATGACGATGATGATGATGATCTAGTTTGAACCCGTTCGAGTCGTTAATTAAGGTCTTGTTTATATATAGGCGTGGAATCGGTAGAGACGAACGTTAGCAGCGATGAAGTGACAGTGAGAGGGACGGTGGAGGCATCTCAGCTGGTGAGTGACGTCTACAAGAAAACCAGAAAGCATGCAGTCATTGTAAACAAGGAGGTAGATGCGAAGAAAGATGAGAAGAATGAGGAGAAAAAGAAAGAGGAAGAAGAAGATGATAAGAAAGAAAGAGGTGATGATGAGAATAAGGGTAACGAGGACATCAAACGCATCGAACATTTGCCCTCTAAATACTTCACCGACTATGCTTATGCACCTCAGATTTTCAGCGATGAAAACCCTAATGCATGCTCTCTTATGTGAGACAAATCTCTTGGGTTCGGTATGTTCTTGAGCAAGGCTGTGTAATACGTGTTTAAGCCACTTTCTTGTTGGGCCTCTCTCATATATATTTATATATATGGCCAGCTTTGAAATTGTATGTGAATATAATAATTACACATATACAGCAAATATATAGGACTTTAATATATATAGGTACATAATTAACGAATATAATAGTGATGAATGCTGCATAACTCAACCATGTATATACAAAAACAGTGGCTTTCACGTGAAAGAATCAGTTTACTTTCATACATACCTTGTTTTTACCCACTGATTAAAACATCCAACGACAACCACAAGATTACAAAAGTAAAGAAAGCAACTCGCCCTTAATTAGTTGAAAAATCAAATCGATACAAATCACATCATAATGCATTGACAATCTTGATGTCCTTATCTTTGGCCTTCGTTTTGGATCGATATGTATATGCCACCAAAGTCATAATAATGAAGATTCTGCCATAAGAATTCTGTCAAATTCTCTATATTGTATTGGAGATGAGAGTTGGTCATATGGTTAGAGTAGCAGGACGACCTGCAATATTACATCGTAATCAGACAAGACGATTGCTTTGCTCCACACACACATATATATCATGTGAAGACCATACCAAGAGAGTTGACATTTTACAATGGCTTCATTGGCATCTTAGAAACTAAAAGATACCTTTCTTTCTTCACTTATTCACCATTTATCAATACAATATATATTACATTCGCAACAGAGACAAAAAATTTAATTCATAAGATCATTTGCACCCGAATCCAAAAAATTTATACCCAATTCGAATTAATATATAATGAAAATGTTTATGGTTTTTAACTCAAAATAGTTGGTTATATATATATGTATATATACGTATTTCAATGTGGAATTTATAACAAAAAAATTATTGAATCGGATATTTGCGGGTCTAACTACATTTCGGGGTTTTTGTGAGTTGTAATTGCTAATTGTTTGGAGTTTTATTATTTCTTTGTATAAAAATTATATTTTTCCTTTTTTGGGATTTCTTAAGAGTGATTTTCTTATACACTCACTTTTCCTTTTTAGGGTTTGTAAATATTAGTCGTTAATTTATGATTGTCTTTATTCTTTTTTAGCCAAAAACCTCTGGGGTTTCTTTATAAATATTTCGGCGATTCCTATGAAAAAATACACATTGTTAGAAAATCCTGGATCCATATATGTATGTGCGTACAGTCGGCTTGATAAAGTCCTATCGACAAGATAATTAAGCACGAATTTATAGGACTCTGTCCTTACCTTCCAATTTGATTTACTAAATACCAAAATATTTGCGGCGTCTAAATCGAATTATTAGTGGGTTTAGGATTATGTTGTAGAGATTTGATATAAGATTCGAGTAAGAATGATTACATCATTTTCATGATTCAATCTTCTATAACAAAATATGAAGTCGGCTATCAGCTTTCACACGCTAAATTATAAAAGAAAACAAAAAAATGTAGAAAGGTAATAATAAGAATCAAAATGATGAAAAGGACATGAAGAATAATATAATTGGAGAGGAAGGATGGGTCATTTTCACGTGGAAGAATGGTGGTGGGCATGTGGCTCTTGAGCATTTTTTTTCACGATATATTCTTACAAAAAGGATTGAAGATACAACTCATTTGACACGGATTTGGATATCTTTGAATCGTATTCATTTCTATTTAATCTAAATCCCTCGGATATTTACAGATGAATTATTATTTGCATATATCTTTTAATTAGAATGTATCGTATGGATGTAAATCTCACCATGAACATACGTGAGATGTTGATAAGAATCCAATGGGAGCACTTAATGAAGTGGTTTTTGTTGTTGATATTGTTACCCATTTTCCTCTGTTCTAAATTTATCGTATATATATATATATATCATTTTCGTAATCATTGAACATATATGGTATACTTCTTTTAGACTTCGTATTATTGCTCTTATATTGGACGGTAGCAGGAGAGAGAGAAAAGGGAAAAGAACGTAGAAAAAGAAGTTGACCTACCAAAGGTGGATGGATGTTTTCACTGTTATGATTCCCACAAGCACACATTCACCGGTCCGTAACACTCCATAAGGTCGGACCATCTCCTTATTCAAATTCATCCACTTCCATCACTCTTTGCCATGTGTTTGTATGTGATCCATGGATACATTAATATGTATACTATTGCAATAGCAAATAGATGATCGATGTATATGTAAGTAATGTTCTTCGTCGTGGGAATATAGATAATCTTGAAGCAAACAGATGGAGGCATCACGCGACAAAGATAGCAGCTTTTATTGATTGGAGTTTGTCCTCGACACGATACTTGCTTCAATAATGCGAATAACTTCAAACCCTATATTACAATTTATTTTATATTTAATATTGTATATTAAATGTGATGGGTGGGGTCCTTCCATTTATCACAACGACCGGTCTTAATGGTTCGGACGGCCATTTTACGTTTACTGCCCTTTTCCCTTTTTCCATTCATCCCTAAACTCCGACTCACATATACTCAAGCTTTACGTCACTTTTTTCTGCTCGCAATATCTACATTAAGATACTTTATTGATAATTTTTTGTGTAAGTGAAATGATACTATCACATTGAAAGTGTAATATAAACATATAGAAAATACACAAAACAAGTCATCAGATGTTTTTTAACGACTTATATTCTATATTATTGTGATGAAGATAGCATCATCATATAAAAAATGTTTAAACTTTATAGTTGAACTTCACTATTATAATGTTTTCTTTTTATGAATACTATGATAATCAATTAGAACTTAAAGAAATGTTTAAAGTTGAGAATTTTAATTTTGCTTAGATAAATGGTATAAACGAGAAAGTGATACAATCTGATTGACTATCGAACTTGAATAACTATAAAGGACATGGAGCGAGAGAAGTTGTGTTAGGCTTTGGTTATATAATGGGGAATATAAGTATTTGAATTATTAAGCAATGGTTAGCAATGTCTAAAATTAAATGATTATGTGCCTAAAAAAGAATACTTTTCACATTAAGATGGAAAAACTCGCACTCTATCATTAGAAAGAAAGAGCTTTTAACATTTAAATAAAACCATAGACTGATGCACACGTGTCTCTCTGCCAGCCCCTACAAGACTTGGATCTTCACTGTTACCACGCTGGCATGGTCGCCACGTGGATCTTCTTCTTCTGCGCAAGCCACAAGACTCTCACGCCTACGTGGCACACTCAACTGCCCCGATATAACGTCCGTCTCCTCCTAATCGACGAGTTACTCGACCCGCGTGTTAACGGCGTTGACTGTTCCGTCCGAACCGTGGACCACGAAGTCCCTCGTGGACGGTCTTTGCGGGGTCCACATATGGCATGCTTGGGTTCAGACGGGACCCGAGTGTGTCAGAACACCCGCGGCACGTGAGAACCACACGCGTGGAAAAATTAAAAGACTTGCGGCCATTAGTATCCTTACATGGCATCCGTCCTAATTATCGTTTCATCACGGATTCTCTTTTGTCTCCTTTTTACCATCCCCTCTTTTGTAAAAACATTTAATTACTTATAAAAAGGTAATTAAGTTCACATAGACAGCACTAGTGAAAGAAGTGACGTGTCACCAAATTCAACATATTTATATGAAGGAGGACATCATCGTAAATTTTGTATGGTTACTTCCCCGAGTGTGTCCCGCTTATATATAGAAGTTCAAGTACACCATTGTTTTGTCACGTACTAGAGAAGAGAGTAGTAGGAGATGGACGCAGAGAAGGCGAAGGGATATGGGGGGGAGGAAGAGCGCTGTTCAGTGGAGGAGGTGGCTCTTGTGGTGCCGGAGACCGACGACCCGAGCCTCCCGGTGATGACGTTCAGGACATGGTTCCTGGGTCTCACCTCATGCGTCCTCCTTATCTTCCTAAACACTTTCTTCACCTACCGCACTCAGCCCCTCGTCATCTCCGCCATTCTCATGCAGATCTCCGTCTTGCCCATCGGAAAGTTCATGGCTCGCATTCTCCCAACTACGCCCTTCCATCTCTTAGGCCGGAAATTCAGTCTGAACCCAGGACCCTTCAACATCAAGGAGCACGTTGTCATCACCATCTTCGCCAACTGCGGCGTCTCCTTCGGCGGCGGAGACGCCTACTCTATCGGCGCTATCACCGTTATGAAGGCTTATTACAAGCAGACCCTCAGCTTCCTATGCGCCCTTTTCATCGTCTTGACCACTCAGGTTAAGTTCTGTCTATCTTCTTTGCAAATTCAGAAACTTTGAGTTCCTCTGCGGCGTTGTTGATGGGTTTTGAGTTTTGAATAGATTTTGGGGTACGGATGGGCCGGAATTCTGAGGAGGTACCTGGTTGACCCTGTGGACATGTGGTGGCCTTCCAACCTCGCTCAAGTTTCTCTCTTCAGGTCTTTTCCTTTCTCCAATTCATTCTCTCTCTCTACGGTGTTTACATTGCTCTGTGACGATTCGATTGTGGTTACACATTGGTTGAATTTCGCGAAGACAAGGCCAGTGATTGAGTTATAGCAAGATCGTTATTAACCCAAAATGACATGAACTCCTGTGTAATAGCATATGGGGTTAGTTTGTTTGAGCGACAATAATAAGCTCATAACACCCCCAAGGTGACGCCTTTGCATGTTAGAGAGATGATCCATGAAGCTGATGGGTTAAATTTGTTGTTGAGGTGTCAGGGCTCTACACGAGAAGGAGAACAAAACGAAAGGGTTGAGCCGAATGCAGTTCTTCCTGGTGGCTCTTGCGGGGAGCTTTATTTACTACGCCCTGCCCGGCTATCTCCTCCCAATCTTGACCTTCTTCTCGTGGGTCTGCTGGGTTTGGCCTAATAGCATCACGGCTCAGCAGGTTGGCTCCGGTTACCACGGGCTTGGGGTGGGTGCCTTTACCCTCGACTGGGCTGGCATTTCTGCTTACCATGGAAGTCCATTGGTCGCTCCTTGGTCCTCCATCGTCAATGTTGGCGTTGGCTTCATCATGTTCATCTACATCATCGTCCCTCTTTGTTACTGGAAGTACAATACCTTTGACGCTCGCAAGTTCCCCATTTTCTCCAATCAGCTCTTCACTTCCAGTGGTCAGAAGTACGACACCACCAAGATCTTGACCCCGCACTTTGATCTCGATGTCTCCGCTTATAACAACTATGGAAAACTTTACCTTAGCCCTCTCTTTGCTCTCTCCATTGGATCCGGGTTTGCCAGATTCACCGCAACGCTGACTCATGTGGCGTTGTTCAATGGCAGGTGAGTGTTTGAGCTGAATATTTGTTGTTGCTTAAGCTTCAGTTTGAGTGATTCACGGTGTGTTTGGGTAGGGATATCTGGAGACAGACGTGGTCTGCGATGCAAAGCACGAAGCTAGACATCCATGCGAAACTGATGAAAAGCTACAAACAAGTGCCTGAGTGGTGGTTTTATGTTCTGCTGGTAGGAAGTATAGTGCTGTCGCTTATGATATCTTTGGTGTGGAAGGATCAAGTGCAGTTACCGTGGTGGGGAATGCTCTTTGCTTTCGCCTTGGCCTTTATAGTCACTCTTCCCATTGGTGTCATTCAAGCAACAACCAACCAGGTAAGGATTATACATGCCTGCTTTGATTCCAGTCATATACTGGATGGATACCTTAACTTACACTGCGCTTTGCTCCTGACAATGCAGCAACCAGGATACGACATAATTGCACAGTTTATGATTGGCTATGTCCTGCCGGGGAAACCAATTGCAAACTTGCTTTTCAAGATTTACGGGCGAATCAGCACAGTCCATGCTCTCTCTTTCTTGGCAGACCTTAAGCTTGGCCACTACATGAAAATTCCACCTCGTTGCATGTACACAGCTCAGGTTTCCTCCTTTTTCTTCAATCTAAAGCCATGATCCTCCTTTTAGGAAAGACCTTTATATGTTTATGAGAGAGATGTGGGCTGTGTTGTTGCAGCTGGTGGGCACTCTCGTAGCAGGTGTGGTGAACCTGGGAGTGGCATGGTGGATGTTAGAAAGCATCCAAGACATATGCGACATCGAAGGAGAGCACCCTGATAGCCCCTGGACTTGCCCCAAGTACAGAGTGACGTTCGACGCGTCTGTCATTTGGGGATTGATAGGACCAAAGCGGCTCTTTGGACCAGGGGGCATGTACCGAAACCTGGTGTGGCTATTCCTGATAGGAGCCGTCCTGCCTGTTCCTGTGTGGGTGATGAGCAAGATTTTCCCCGAGAAGAAGTGGATCCCTCTCATCAACATCTCCTCACAGGAATGATATTCAATTACTTTGTCTTCAAATACCACAAGAGATGGTGGCAGAAGTACAATTACGTCCTGTCCGCGGCCCTTGATGCAGGGACAGCCTTCATGGGAGTTTTGCTCTTCTTTGCCCTGCAGAATGCGGGACACGACCTCAAATGGTGGGGGACACAAGTGGATCACTGTCCACTGGCGTCCTGTCCGACAGCTCCTGGCATCAAAGCCAAGGGATGTCCTGTTTTCTAACCCATCTGATGAATCATACGAATTTACCTGTTATAGTTGAGTGAGGGTAAATAAACTCCTGCATTTATGCTTCTTAAAATCTATAAGTCTCAAGACCCGAGAAAGGACGACGATATTAATAACTTGGCAAGATTTCCGAGAGCAGCCATGAGAATTCCTTTCTGCGGGAGAAACAATCAGAGTAGCACATTGTATATATAAATATATTCACCAACATAAGTATTCTTACTTTTTTTGTTATTATCAAATCTCATATTCCATCTAAAAATACTATATAAATACATATCAAATGTGATAGGAATAAAAAAACATAATTTTGAAGAGTTTCATAATAATGATGTAGAATCGAAATGAGACGTGATTCAAAACATTATAAATCTTATTATCATTATCTATATTTTTGTTAAACTTTATATTTTATAGATTGAATAATTATTATTTTTATGTTATTCAAATTTGAAAACTATATTTTGTATTCTATATATTCATAAAAGGAAAACAAAACAAATGTATACCGGAGACTACTGCACAACAACTTTTACATCAAATATAGGGCCGTTCGTGGCCCTACCGCTTATATTCCAAATGGGCCGAAGAAATTGGAAACAATCACACACACATATATGACAAATTAAAATTAGTTTTGTGGAAGATGTGGTACTTACTTGTCACGAGAAGACAAGAACCAAGCTCCATCACATTTCAGAGATGTCATCCTCATCAGTGGAACTGTCAAAGTTTATTCTTGTTCGGCTGTTGTCGTTGTAGTAGTAAGTGTATGTGACCCATATGAGTGTTGTTCGGCTGTTGTCGTTGTACCCGTAAAAAATAATTGTTTTGTTTGAAGCGATGGACCGAAATGGGCCTTATGTTATTGAGCTTCACTAATTTTGGGTTTCTTCAGAAGTTGATGAGCAAAGAATATATGAAAAAACATAAAAGGCAAAAAATAAGAAGAAATCAATGGGCTGCTGCACCTCCATAACTATCATCTTCGACGCATAAGGAGGCGCTGCTCCCAAGTTCTATAGCTTCTCTCCTCCTCCGAATTTCGCCTCAATCGTTCGTCTGGGCATTGGTTTCCGAGCAGCAATGTCGGAAAAAGGAGGAAAAGGCTTCAAATCTTCTCTCAAGTCCACTCCTTCCAAACATGGTGTGGCGTTCTTCATCCCTTTCGATTTGTTTTCCACTTTCTTTCTGGAGATCGTTTTAGGGTTTTGCTCAGTTCTATTGGTTTGGTGTGGGATCGTTAGGAGGGAAGGACGACAGCTCCAAGAGGGGAAGGAAAGTTCAGTTTGAACGCCAAGGTCTTCCTTTCCTTCCTCTCTATACCCAAAGTCTCAGCTTTCTCTCTTTTTTCTTTTGTGAGTCTTATCTTCTGTAAATTTGTAGGCATATCCGAACCTAGATATAAGGTTCTCAATGAATCCGATGTCCATTTTCAGAGCTTTGCTTCGGAAGGTTTCGCTTTCTTCTCTCGACATGCTCTGCGTCGCATGTATTTTGTCTGTTGTACTTATCGCTGACCTTTTGGTTTTCGAAAGGTGGAAAGGTAGACAAAACTGCAAAGGCTGGGAAAACTTCTCTGCCCAAAGAACCTCAGCCACTGGAGCTCAAAATTGACAAGGGTTTGTCCATTTTCTTTCTACTTGCTCAGTTTTAGTCTCTCAAAACTGAAATGGTGTCTGTTGCAGAGCTTCCAGAGCATGCCAAGTGCTTGATGGACTGTGAAGCTGCCCAAATATTAGAAGGAATCCAGGACCAGATGGTTGTGTTATCTGAAGATCCCACTATTAAAATACCTGTGTCAGTCGCATCCTCACCATTGTATGCTGTACCTCCACGCCACCCATCAGGCTCTCTGTTTCTCTAACTTATAGTTTGTTTTGTTTCACAGATCGTTCGACAGAGGATTGCAGTATGCTAAGAACGGCAGCTATTACACAAATCCTCAGTCCATCAGGCCCCTCCTTGAGTATCCTTTTTTAACTCTTCTGCCTCTGTTCATGTTGCATTTACTGTGGAGTAATTGTGTGTAAAGTTATATGCACACGAGAGAATCCTGTGATTTAATCCGGAAAGCATATCCTTGAATGTAAAGCTTAACGAGTATGGATACAGGCCTCTGAAAAATCATGGTGTCTCTGATGGTGAGGTAGTAAGCTGAGCCAAAGTGGTTTAGTATAAGACAGAGAATGTGCACCTTCTGATTTGTGTTGTGACATGCAGATGTGTGTGATTGCGAATGTTTGCCCAGAGAGTGTTGAAGAAGTGTTTGCTCTGGTGCCATCACTGAAGGTATGTGTTAGTGCCACCAGAATCTGAGGCTTACTCGTGAATCTTGTGTGCATTCTCTCCATCCCATCTCATGTTTGAGGCGATGTGATTCTGAGGGTGTGAGGATATATATATATCCAGGGGAAAAGAGAGTTGGTCAGCCAACCCCTGCAAGATGCATTGGCAGAGGTATCCAAGCTTAAAAGATCTACAAGAGGAGGGAGTCATGGCCATGGTCTCTGAGGTGATGAGATGTCTACAAACTCTCTCCGGTTACTTCACTTTGACGGGATGATACATGTGTTTTTGGGAATATGGATGGCATTGTCAATGGTAATGCCAAATGTGTTGGCTTGGCTGTCTTGTTATGTAAACCCTGAAGCAGATTAGTGTCCTGCATGATCTCAAAAGGAAAAGTGACAGTGGATGATATGATATGCAATGAGAGATTATGAGGTTTTATTATGTATATTATATAGTAAAAGCCATTTACAGAAGAAGATGACGCCAAGTGATGCTCTTTTGGGATTTCTCCTGGCCGACATTGCGTAGTGTAGGCTGTTGATGCTCTCTCTCTCTCTCTCTTGGGATTTCTCCTGGCCGACACTGCGTAGTGTAGGGCCCAATCACATTGAATTTGTGTAGAGCAATGAGCTGTGCCAACAAGCAATCACGACGTGCCCGAATTATACATACAATATTCAAGCTAATCTAACGCACTCACGACACCTTACAACTATTATGAACTTATTAGTATATACATTATACATTATAGATAGGCTGGTGGTGTGTGCGTTTCCAAAGTCACGGTCACATGTACAAATTTGCAGCGATTAGTGGAAATAAAGGCCCCTTTCTTCATTTTTCCATTTCTATACAAATAATTTAAGTCCAACTGTAAACAAAGTAAAGTAAAAAGAGTTAAGTAAGATCTTGAAAGTTTTTCTCCCCAGAGAGAGAGATTGGGAAGGGGAAGGAGGAAGCTGCGCATTTCCACCGTGAATTTTGCATAATCATCATCATCAGGATAATGCTCTGTTTCTTGGCTCCATTTGGTTGCCAACAATGGTGAAGCTTCGCAGCCTGGTCCTCCTTCTGCTTCTGCTGACGGTCGCTGCTCCTCTCCTTCTCTACACGGACTCCCCCGCCACCTCTAAGACCCCTTCTTGTCTCTCTCTCTCTCCTCTCTCTCTCCCCTCTTCCATTCTCTCCCGCTGATTCTAATCGTTCCTTTGTTTACTTACTGCGCAGCTAAGCTTGATTTTCTCGAGGACGTCACCTCTCTTGTCCGTACTCTTCTAGTTTCCTCCTTGTTCTCTGCGCTTTCCAGATACGACCTCTGACTCTTCCTTATTGTTTTGTTTGACAGACCTACAATGCCGACGCCACTCGTTTGAATCTGCTTCCTCAGGTACCCAATCTTCGTTTTCTGTTCAGATCTTAGCTTTGTCCACTCGGTTTTGTTTGTTTATTTTTGGTTTGCGTAGGAAACACCATCAACCATTAGAGGACCCGTAGGTGTTGTTTATTCTGAAAAATCAACGGATTCTTCCTTGTCACAAGGTACTGCGATTCCCTAATTTTCCTCCTTTTTTTTTTCACTCTCGCTTCCTATCGTCTTTTGTAAGTGGCTATGCTTTACTTGATCACCAGATTTTCTCGTTTCTGAAACGAGAGACCACGTATCTGCCCGAGTTCTTTCCACCACCGGCGTTGATGATCAGTCTCAAGCTCAAAAACCCTTCATTAAACAGGTGACCGATCCCGTAGCCACAATTGATCAGGCAAATGATGGTCCAGACCACCGCCAAAGTTCCAATGGCGATTCCCAGAATACGGTAAACTCTGCGTCTACTTTTATGCCAAGGTGAAATGTAGCCTTCAGTTCTCCCAGCTGAGCAAATATAGCATGCTGTGACATGCTTGAGAAATTTGCGATTGAAGAAGCAACTAGTTTCCTTATAGAATTTCCCAAAAGGCTCAATTGCAGCTGATGTACTTATCCTGACCGCTTATTGACGTATATATGCTTGTCCTGTCTCCTCTTTCCTTACACTACAGGGGTGGTTGACCAAGCAAACCTCTGGCCAGGTTGATGAACAAGACCCAAAAAATGTTGGACCTGAAAAACATATAGCAAACTTGGTGATGCTTGATTCCAGGGTAAGGCATCTCAAAGATCAGCTGATCAGGGCACAGGTGTATCTGTCTCTTCCAGCTGCGAAAGCTAATCCACACTTTGTGAGAGAGCTCCGGCTCCGTATTAAAGAAGTTCAACGTACGCTTGGGGATGCGTCCAAGGATTCAGATCTGCCAAAGAAGTAAGTGGTCTTAAAATATTCACGATTCCTGTTGGTCTATCTCCCTCTTATGGCCATGTTGAGAAGGTCTTCTATGGTTGCTTCAGGCTAATCTGATTTATCTGACACTTCTAAACCCAGTGCTTATGAGAAACTGGGAGCAATGGAGCAAACATTGGCCAAAGGTAAGCAGATTCAGGACGACTGTGCTGCTGTGATAAAGAAACTACGCGCGATGCTATACTCTGCGGAGGAACAATTACGGGTGCACAAGAAACAAACTATGTTCTTGACTCAGTTGACTGCTAAAACGATTCCGAAGGGCCTTCATTGCCTTCCCTTGCGCCTCGCTGCCGACTATTATGCTTTGAGTTCCTTTCAACAACAAATCCCTGATCAAGGGCAATTAGAAGATCCTCAATTGTATCACTATGCCCTTTTCTCTGATAACATCTTGGCAGCTGCTGTTGTTGTGAACTCTACTATAACAAATGCAAAGGTAAGCTATGTGTGCTGTCTTTCTCATTTCACTCACCACCCGCTTCGTATACCTTTTTGGAGACCAGGGAACCAGGAAAGAAGCTATAAATTTTGTCCACTTATGCTTTACTGGTACTTTGCAGCATCCTTCGAAGCATGTCTTCCATATTGTTACCGACAGACTCAATTATGCAGCAATGAGGATGTGGTTCCTGGCCAATCCGCCAGGCAAAGCGACCATTCAGGTCCAGAATGTTGAAGAATTTACGTGGCTGAATTCGAGCTACAGCCCTGTTCTCAGGCAGCTCAGTACTCAATCCATGATAGATTATTACTTCAGGTCCCACCATGCTAGTTCAGATTCAAACTTGAAGTTCCGAAATCCAAAATACTTATCCATCCTGAATCATCTTCGCTTCTATCTTCCGGAGATCTTTCCAAAGCTCAATAAGGTGCTCTTCTTAGATGATGATATAGTTGTACAGAAGGACCTTTCTGGTCTATGGTCGCTTGATCTAAAGGGTAATGTCAATGGTGCTGTAGAGACTTGTAAAGAGAGCTTTCATCGCTTTGACCGTTATCTTAACTTCTCGAATCCATTAATCTCCAAGAATTTTGACCCCCGTGCTTGTGGTTGGGCATATGGGATGAACATCTTTGATCTGGATGAATGGAGACGGCAGAATATCACAGAGGTGTATCACCAATGGCAGAACCTGGTAAGCGAATGCCTCCTAAACATTCTTAATTGCTTTTTTTTTTCTTTTAACACAAGATGAAGTAGTCCTTTTGTCACGTGTCTTCTCATACAAGTTGTGTAAGTGCAGAATCAAGAACGGCAACTGTGGAAGTTAGGGACATTGCCGCCTGGTCTCATAACGTTTTGGAAACGAACATATACACTAGAGCGGAACTGGCACGTGCTGGGCCTCGGCTACAACCCCAGCGTGAACCAGAGGGACATTGAGCGGGCCGCTGTTATACATTACAACGGCAACCTGAAACCATGGCTAGAGATTGGCATTCCAAGGTACCGAGGCCACTGGTCCAAGTACGTGGATTATGAAAACGGATATTTGAGAGACTGCAACATCAATCCATAGAATGAGTGACATATTCCTCGATAGTAGGCCGTGTTACTTGTTTGACATGTGCTTCTAGGTGCCTCCTCCCTCACACACATATATTTTCTAGTTTTGGGTTTGTGGAAGTGAAAAAGTAATTCATTGCTGTATACAGTCTCGTCCCCCCTAAGTAGAGAGTGTTTTGGTGTTTGTATATTAATTAAAGAAAAAAAGCCAGTAAAGGACATATGAAATGATTTTGGGCCTTGAGGCTTAGTGGATCCTTACCACCACCTTTACCAAGTTATATCCCTTGGTTTCTTTTCTCTTTCTATTCGATTTCGTTGTAAGTTATGACGAGAGAGCATCAGCCGTTGTAAGTTGTAATTTGTAATTTGTTGTTGTCAAAAAATTATGTAACAGTTTTATATGTGTATATATATAAATGGAAGGCAAATTTCATTTGGAAATTCTCCAGTCTCAGCCCAACCGCTACACACTCACCATCATCATCAGCGACTGTGGTTGGACTTTTGCTGGACTCTCTCTCTCTCTCTCTCTCTCTCTCTCTCTCTAAACTGCTTTCATCTCTCGGATCTGCTTTAAGGCAGATACATTCATCTCCCGTCATGTCTGTAAGTTACAGTTTTCTTCTCTAACCGCTTCCCCTGATTTCGTGTTCGAATTTAGTGCCTCTTTCTTCCATGTTTTTGCATTTCTAGGTTTTTAATTGTTCTGCTTCCGTAGGTATGCAGATTTTAGGTTAGTCCGGTTGTTGCGGCAATTCCATAGATCTGGTTCTTTTGATTCCATTTCAATGGACAACTGCAATCTTGGCCTTCGCTTTCGCAAAATTTCTCGTCAGCCTGTTGCGCTTCCCAAGCTTGACCCCTCGGTTTGTCTCTACTTCTTCACTCCTGCTTTCCGTCCTTATGATGTTCATCTGTATAGCCTAGTTCAAGCTTCTGCTACTATGCGTCTCCCTTCTCTTTTTCTTCTATTTGCTTCTCTTATTTTCTTTTGATATATCCCACTTTTTTCTTCAGCTTGATGAAAATCTCGAACACTGGCCACATTTGAACCAACTGGTTCAATGCTATGGAACTGAATGGGTTAAGGATCTGAATAAGTATGGCCACTACGAAAGTATTCGACCTGTTATCTTCCAGAATCAAATATTCGAAGGACCCGACACTGATACTGAGACAGGTTGGGTTGCTCCACCTTCAATTTTTTTCTCCCATGTACATTTTGCGTTTGAATCAACTCTCAGGGGTTCTGCGTCTCCAATGTTTCTGCAGAAATCCGTCTAGCCAGTGCTAAAAGTGCATCAGTTGATGACGATGTGGCCAGCACATCAGGAAGGCCTTTTACTGATTCTGGCTCTCCCAAGGTATCATTGGCTCCGTGTTCCTCTATCTATATAGTTGGAACTGCTTTTTCCCCCCCAACCATTTCACTACTTAAGCCTATTAGTTTTTTTTTTTCTCATTCGTCCCCGGATTCCTCTGGGAGCTTTGCTTAGTTGCAGCATTTTGGACAACCTCCCCTCCCTGCTTATGAACCTGCTTTTGACTGGGAAAACGAGAGATCCATGATAATTGGCCAGCGAATTCCGGAAACTCCTGCAACCCACTATTCCAGGTTTTAACATATCACAGTGCTTTAGCTGTTCTCTTCTTTCACCTGTTTTATCTTTATGTGATTTATCTTTCCTTTTCTTATTCTTTCTTCTCAGTGGAGTGAAGATCTCCGTTAGAGTTTTGTCTCTATCATTTCAGGCTGGCTTAGTTGGTGAGAATTCTGACCATTTTAGGGCGAATGCTGACTTTCTCCCCAATTTTAGCCCTTTCCAAGTTCTTTCAGTTCCTGTTTTTGTTCCAACCTTCTCTTGGAAACCTGCAGAACCGTTTTATGGCTCAATTTCATTGTACAATCAAGAGAGGAAGGAGAAACTGTCAGAAGACTTTTACTTTCACAAGTTGCCGACAGAAATGGAGGATGTAAGTCGCTGAGCAAATTTATCTGTCCTCTTTTCTTTTTTGTCTTCTCTTAACTACATAAATCGTTCTAAACTTTTTCTGTTTTGCTCACTGCATTAACTATGGAAATACTGCCCTCTGTACATTCTTTTTGCAGGCCAGCTACTCGTCTGACACTCGTGGAGTCTTCTATCTGGATGCTCCATCAGCATCAGTCTGTCTGCTGATCCAGTTGGAAAAAACAGCAACAGAGGAGGGAGGAGTTGCCACTTCTGTCTATTCCCGGAAAGAGCCTGTAAGTAAAAAATATTTGAGTTTGTACTTGTCACATGTTTGAAAGTCCTTGATCACATGAATGCCTTAGTCTATTGACCTTCCTTTGGAATGGCTTAGGGATAGTCAGTGACATGCAACACATAATTATTGATTACTCCCTCTTTGCTGCATGCAATATTCTTTTTGTTTATGAAATTTGGAGCTATTTGAGACGATCTCCACATTATATATGCCAAATTCCTTATTTTTTTTCAATTATAATTAGTAATTATTTTGTTTGTAATGATTTCATTTGAATCAGGTGAACTTAAGTGAGAGAGAAAAGCAGAAGTTGCAGGTCTGGTCCCGCATTATGCCTTATCGGGAGTCTTTTGCCTGGGCAATTGTTCCGCTGTTTGATAATAGCATCACAACAAGCTCAGGTGGATCAGCTTCACCTAGCAGTCCTCTAGCTCCTAGTATGTCAGGGTCGAGTTCCAATGAGGGTCTGTTTGAGCCCTTTGCAAAGATCACATCAGATGGAAAGCAAGGTTATTCAGGTGGAAGCTCTGTCGTAGTAGAGATATCCAACTTAAACAAAGTTAAAGAGAGCTACTCCGAGGACTGTATTCAGGTACTTCACTTCACACACAATTAGATACCGATATAATTACTGATTATCTTGTGACGTAGGATGTCCTTGGATATGGTATTTACAAATGGGATAATGATGCTTGTTTCCCAAATTCATGCACATTTGAAGTTACATATGATACTCTGCTATGTCCACTTGTCTCATACTTTCCTGAATTGGGTTATGGTCCAAATTTTTTAAAAATGTATGTACCTTAGGCCTTGAGTCCATACACAAGCGTAACTCGGGATTTTAGTATTTACATATTCGTATAGAGGTATATGTATTTTATGTATGGAGCATTCGTTTGGAGCATTCGTTTGGAGCATTTGCTGAAAGTAATACGTTTGTCAGTGTTGGGGTAGGCAACTTGATTAAGGCAGGATTTGAGAGGAAATAGATCACGCTGTTTCATTCATGAGCTATTTGTTACCTGGATAAATCTTCTGAAATCGCATAATAACTGCCAGGTTTTTGGTTGTTATAGTAGCTTTGGACTAATAATTGGTGTTTTAGTTGTTCTGGCATTGGCTAATGTACTGTTTTGTCTTATTGTTTTATGATTTATTTTTCAGGACCCTAAACGCAAGACTCATAAACCTGTTAAGGGGGTTTTAAGACTGGAAATTGAGAAACACCAGAGTGGACATGGTGACTTTGAGAATCTTTCTGAAAATGGCAGTTTGACAAATGACTTTCTTGATCCAGCAGACCGTCTCTCCTACCTGACGCTTACGCAATGTCCAAGTACTGGTTCTGGTGGACCTCGGAGTAATTGTTCTAAGTGGAATTTTGCGGATACAAAGGATGTACTGAGAGACATTACAAGTGCAAGTGGAAATTGTGACCTAAATTGTTCTTATGTAAGCATATCTTCATCCTATGCCCTACTG
>CM071865.1:50374138-50394132 GCA_036759665.1 Gynandropsis gynandra | reverse complement strand
ATCACAATCTCCTTATTTCATGTGTTATGCTCAGGATAACATCACAATCACACTCCTTGTTTTGGTCCAGCGAGGGATCATTTCTCCCTCAGTTTATGAAGTCAACGATGATCGGAAGCAGAAAGGATGATGAAGTCAACGATGACATTCCCTGTGTTGGGTTCGGGCCAGTTTTTGAACAATTATTGTGGAAAGACACATAAGATAGAGAAGGTAACGAACCATAGCATAGACGAGAGAAGCTACGAGAATGGTGCGGTACCGACCGACATAAGCATCGGCGACAAAAGCTCCAGAAATAGGAAAGCGAGCAGGTTTCCACCCAGGCGTTCACGTTTGCAGCAGCCGCGGCCGTTGACTCGCCGAGCGGTCGGGTAAGGTAGTTCGTCAGGTTTGCTCCGATGCCTAAGTAAGCGAACCTCTCGGCCACTTCCACACCTGCACATGGACTTTTCGCATCAAAGCTCACAATAAAAAACATAACTCTCTCGTTGGCCATTGATTGTTTTGTGTGCCTTACCAATGATTAATCCATTCGTCGAGAAAGGATTTCTCGACGGGAAATCCACGGTGGTCAACGGCAGAATTAACATACAATAAGAAGGACTATCAGTTCTACATTTCTTGAATTGTTAACCTTATAGTTAGCCCCAAGCCCTAAACCCCACAACATCACACAGCAAGCAAGCGGCAAACAGCAATGGTCTCTCTAACTTATATTTAAAGATATCATTTTAATAATAATAATAGCTTCTTATTCAAAGTATTCACCTGTGACCTCTATATAAAGCATTTACTCATATGTGAGACTTAAACGGCTATATTTTGGAGATGTCTTTTCAGTTAATAATGATGTCTAGCTGTCTAGTTCTGCACACATATATGACTAAATAGGGTAGGGTTATATTTAATCTCATGCATTTTTTTCAAATCTTTATTTAAATCAATAATTTTCTACCAAATTATATACTATCTCTCAATTTGTTATAATAAATTATACGTTCCAATATATTTTTAAAAATTCTGATTTTTTTCTCATAATATTATATAATTATAATTTGATATTATAATCAAAACAAACCAATTTATTTTGATGATGCATTTTACATTGAAATTAATTTAGTTCAAATATATTTAACTGTTTGTATTAAATATCAGTTTATTTTTTATTAGGAATTAAGACAGTCAATAACCCATATTGTATGGGTCCACAACGGCATATTTACACTTATATGAGTAAATATGTAATAGATGAAAAAAACTTAATTTGAAGAAATAAATTTCGTAAATAATAAAAATAAACAAAATCAATATTACATACAATTCTAACTCATAATCTATGTCCTTCCAATCGGAGTCCATTAATTAATTTGGGCTCAATTTTTCAACCTATACCTTCGTTTGCCTCCGAAATAGTCTAAGGACCTGGACAATCCACTTTTTATTATACACTGCATTAGGCATTCAAATTTGTCTTTTGCTTGAAGACGTAGAAATGGTGCAATTTTTATTATTATTATTTTTAAAACTGTATGAATTAATTGGGTCTAGAATATCACGTCACAGTTACATAGTCATGTACATACAATTTCTAACATACGTATGATTTGGAGTTGGACGTATAATACAAAAAGTAAACAAGAATGAAATAATTTAGTGTAGCTTCAAGGGAAGGAAGAAGTAGGAGAGAATGCAAAGAGTGAGAAAGGAGGCAGGGAGGGTGAGATTGAAGACAAGAGTGGAAGAAGATTTAGAGTGGGAGGAGCGGAGAGGGTCGGAAGAGAAAACAAAGGACCTGCAGAGAGGGCAAGTGAAATGGCCGCGGAGCAACCAATTTTCAATGCAATGGGTGTGGAAGAGATGGGCACATCTCGGGAGCTGACTCACCACATCCCCTTCCTTCAACTCTACCAAGCAAATGGGGCATGTTTCCTCCTCATCCTCATCCTCCTTTCCCGACAGAGCCACAGCTGAGAGGTACGGCGTTTTCTGACACCACTCCTCGCCTTCATGCTTTAACCTTTTAACAACTCTCTTTAGTTCATGAAACGGAATGCACACACAGGTGTAGAACAATATGGCTGCTGTGCACAATGGCGACCCCGGAAACAACAAACATATCATCTTTTCTATATGCCTCTTTAGTTTGTCTTAAGCCCCCACGGTACCTATTTATATACACACTGCAAGCACGGTGAATAAAAATATATATACAATCCAAGGTCGTCTAGTCAAGCGTTGGGCCGGCACCGACCCCCACATGTTATATGTTATAAATTATAATGCTTAAGAAAACATGAAAATATTCTCGCAGGAAAGTCAAGGGTTCTTCCCCACACTAGAAGAAAGTGTAGGAAGTCAACATACAGAGTTAATTTAAATGCTTCCGTCTTAAGCATTACCTTCTTCTATTTATGGATGATATTATTATTATAATAACTAAACAACGTACGCAGGAAGCACATGCTGCCACCTAGGCATGGATGCTCCAACAAAATCTTTTGGATTTACATCACTGTTTCTAGTTAACAAATTTCATTCAAAGACGCTACTAACAAATATGATGAAGTCCATACCCATTTAAAAAATGGGCCATATGTCGAATAGCACTGTTAACTTCGAATAGCCCAACACTTGCTAAAACGGGCATCAAACAAAGTGGGCCTAATTTAATATCTTATATACTCACTCGGTCGGTCGCAGAGACAGAGAGACTGTGGAGACATTCCGATCCCTAAATATTGATGAGACGGGAGAGGCGATGATGAGTGAGGACGACAAGTGTGTGTGTTTGGGTTGGGCTGCAAGAGATGCATCTGGTCTTCTTTCTCCCTACCAATTCACTCGCAGGTCTCATCCTTCTCCTTCCCATCGTATATCTGTTTTTGCAGCTGAAATTGCATCATTCTCTATCCAGGTCTGTTGGAAATGATGATGTTTCTGTCGCCATTACGCACTGTGGAGTATGTTATGCTGATGTTATCTGGACTAGGAACAAGCATGGAGATTCTAAGTATCCATTGGTACCTGGGTAAGGCGCCTGACTCCTGTCTCTTCCATCACCTTTGTCTACGTTTACTGAAATTGATACAATCTTTGCTTTGCTTTCAAGGCATGAGATTTCTGGAATAGTCACACAGGTTGGCTCCAATGTTCATCGCTTTACAGTAGGCGATCATGTTGGTGTGGGGACTTATGTCAATTCATGCAGACAATGTCAGTATTGTAATGAAGGGCAGGAAGTTTCTTGCGCAAAGGGACAAGTTTTCACTTTCAACGCCATCGATCATGATGGTTCTGTTACAAAGGGAGGCTATTCCAGCTACATTGTCGTTCACGAGAGGTCTTGTTTTGTTCATCTCTACCTTTTTTTTCTTCTCAAAACAGGTTGAATGGTAGGATGCCAATTATCATTCAGCTTCCTTCCTATTTGTATTTATTGTGAGCATGCGATTTCATCTTCGGTATTCTCAATTCAAACCTGGAATTTCAACAGGTACTGCTACAAGATTCCCATGGACTATCCCTTGGCTTCAGCTGCACCTTTACTTTGTGCTGGAATCACTGTTTACGCACCCATGATGCGCCACCGAATGAACCAACCTGGAAAATCACTAGGGATCATCGGGCTTGGTGGTCTTGGCCACATGGCGGTTAAGTTTGGAAAGGCTTTTGGACTGAATGTCACAGTTTTCAGCACGAGCCTTTCCAAGAAAGAGGAAGCTCTGAATGTCCTGGGAGCCGACACATTTATTGTCTCATCTGACCAAGACCAGATGAAGGTGAACAAGCAGTGATTCTCCTTTCCATCAGAGATATCTAATGCTTACATGGGACGTTTAATTTATGCACAGGCGCTGGAGAAATCATTGGACTTCATCATTGACACAGCATCCGGTGATCACCCGTTTGATCCATACATGTCACTTTTGAAGGTTGCTGGGACTTATGTGCTGGTTGGCTTCCCAAGTGAGATCAAAATCAGTCCTGCCAACCTCAATCTTGGTATGTTTTCATGTAGAGCTGTAGTGGTCAGGTAAGAGAAACCTCATGTTATCTCATATGTTTAGGCTCATGTTGCTTGAGATTTGAACAGGTATGAGAATGCTTGCGGGCAGTATAACTGGGGGTACCAAAGTGACTCAGGAAATGATAGAATTCTGCGCTGCTCATAAGATTTATCCAAAGATAGAGATAATTCCTATTCAGGAAATAAACGAAGCTCTTGAAAGGATGGTAAAGAAGGACGTCAAGTACCGTTTTGTTATTGATGTTGGGAATTCCTTGAAATAGAAAAGGGATGTCCTCTGATGTCCTCTGCAGCTGGACTTGGAGCTCCTGGTACAGCTTTGCATTTGTATAACATACAAGTTCGAACTGCAGTCGGGACGTAGGTTTAATAACGTGTGGCTCACGGATAGCTTCACATTGTAGTTTTAAATGTGGATCTGTATGCTTCCTCATAAAATCATTGATCAGGAATTTGGTACCTCTAGTACCTTTAATTAAGATGTCCACAAAATTCTTTCCCCCTTTTCCCCTGATACAGTCATTATAATACACAGGTTCATAATATCATGACAACCTTCCTCGTCCCAATCTTTTTATCATGTTGCTATTAAGTTGCGATGGAATGCAATTCCAAACGATTAACAACTCTTTTTCTCTGAATAGCAATATATACGATATCCAATCAATATAGAAACCAATTAATAATATTTCAATTTATATAATATATAAATCGTTTATATCTGCTAATACGTTTAACCTATTCAGCCAGCATATTATCGCTGCATCCAAAAGAAATCAGAAGAGAAGAAACGAAGAGGGTTTGTTTGAATGGGATTGGAAAGGTGGAGACTCTTTTGAGTTGGTTGGAACAGAGAAGCATAATCACGTCTCAGAGAGGTCGCTTAAAAACCATGATTATTGATTATTGATTATTGAATTATTATCAATCCCGCGCACACCAATCTTATTCTTCGTAGTGCTTTTTCCAAGGGCCCTGGAAGCAGCACAATTTTTGTTGCGAGTCTTGTTGGTCTTCGTAGGTGTCCCATCTGTGAGTTGTTGTGATTGCTCCTCACCTCCAAAGGTACACACTTTTTCCAACCTCCCTATCGATTTCGTTTCAGGGGTTTGAGGCTGACCTCTTCATCCTTCCATCCCTCGGTGGCCTTCAGTGGTGGTAAAAATTGAACCTGTCTTCTCTGGATCCTCTGGTGTATTGGAATCAAGTAGGGTATTTGAAGAGAGTTTGGTTAGGTTAGAAAGAATTTCTGGGGTGAATTGAGGGCGAGGATCAGATGCAGATTGAGGGCTCCCGTGGAAGCTCTGACACTGCTGGCAAATTCCCGGGTCCTGATGATGAGAAGCTGAGAGAGTCAATAGGCGAGTTAGCCGGTGAAGTGAATTGCACGCCCACGCCCGTCCTCACAATTGTGGTATGCAGTGGTGATTCAAGTACCCAACCCACGGGGGCGGCTCATATACCCCTGCAATCTCCAAAAGAAGAGTCTCCCAAAAAGTGTTATTTGTCTAGCAATGCCAGTTTTCATGAGCAGTGCAGGTGTGCCCCTAACTTTGCTGTCTCAGTTTTCATGTTGTTTACATCGATTTAGATCTCTTATTGCTTGAAAGTATCTATCTACATCATCAATGTTTCCGAGTTAAAAGAAGTTCACGATCCCTAGACTCGAAGTGAGATAACAAAATTGTTGTAGTATCAATGTTAAGCTTGTAGCTCTTTGAACGCCTGGTGAATTCTACCACTGCTTGGCATTTTAGCTTGACGAATTTGTGTCTTGCATCATTTCTCATTTGCCCTGCATCCATTTTCTTCTCTTCCTCCTCTCGTGATGGTATGTTATGTTTAATCAACTTATGCATTGCTTACAACCAAAACGAGCTTAATTCCAATCTTTAACAAACAGGGTTTGCCAGCAAGAGAAAGAAGAAGCTTTAATCGATCTGGGATGCCAGTGTCGTGGTGGGCTTGCCAAAGCTCATAGGTCATGCATAGATGCTTGGTTTCGGACAAAAGGGTCGAATCAATGTGAGATATGCCAGTAAGGGTCACTCTACTCTCTGCAAAGTCATTGTTGTGTTCTTTTCAACTAGAGCACAATCTTATTAATTCGACATACATATCCATCATTCTTCTCTGCAGAGTGGTGGCTGTCAATCTATCACCTCCAGAGACTCAGCCAACTGTGAGTATATTCTGCTTTCCTCATCTATGGTAATATTCAAACAAGTAGTATTGTTTTGTATGCCAATTTTCAGCTTCCATCGATCGCCCTTCTTGTTTGTGTTATCCGAGCAGACAAATTACTGGGTGTGGAGAATTGATCCCAGCTATAGGCAGGAAGAACGGGACAGAGTAAGTATATAACCGTTTAACTTGTGTCTGGTGTCATTTGTTTGTGTTAATTGCGGTAAAGTGTGATGTGGCAGGGATGTTTGAATCCGCTCTGGGTAGCGTTCTCACTTCTGATAGGCGCTCTAGTGCTAGACTTGCTGATGTTAATGGCACTCGGTGTAACTGCACGCCCAGTGAACATGATCATTGGTAGGGTATGTGTGATTGTGAAAGCTTGAAATATGCTAAGAGAGAGAGATCCTTGGTAAAGCTTGAAGTATGCTAAGAGAGAGAGATCCTTGGTAAAGCTTGAAGTATGCTAAGAGAGAGAGAGATCCTTGGTAAAGCTTGAAATATGCTAACAGAGAGACTCACACGTCATTTGGTGGTGCAGGAGTTATAGTTGCCTTTGGGCTTGGAATAGCTATGAGGGTTACGTTTGAGCTCTGTAATGGGTGGAGCTTGAGAAGGGCATATCCGCCTGCCTTGTAGCAACCATGTTTCTACCGTTTCTTGTTGCTGGCCAAACCATTCAACATATTATTTATTTCCATTTTTATCCGAAGATCTGAATTTTGGGGAAGTTTGATTAGAATTATAAAATCATAGAAAATTAAAGATTTCACGATCCAAGCTAACGTTGGGTCAAGCATTCGTAGAAGGAAGCCCAAAGAAAATAAATAATCACAAAGAAAGAACATGATACAGAGTGATCATCATCACGTGGTGTGGTCTAAGGAGAGGAGAAAACGGTAAAAAAAGAAAAGAAAAAAAAAAGCAAAAAAAAGGTTAGGCCAAGTGGTGGAGAGAAGAGAAGACGAGTTGTGTTTTCGGCGAAGAGAAACAGAGAGCGATGGGTGCGATGTCGATGGAGTCGCTCCCTCTGGGCTTTAGATTCAGACCCACCGACGAAGAGCTCATCGATCACTACCTCCGTCTCAAGATCAACGGTCGTCACTCCGACGTCCAAGTCATCCCCGAGGTCGACGTTTGCAAATGGGAGCCCTGGGATTTACCTGGTTCTTCTTCTTCTCTCTCCCACTACCATTCGATTCTTTTATTCCCTCCCCTCTTCTCTGAATAGATTCCTCTTTCTTGATTTCGGATTTTCCTCCATATTCCAAGATTCCTCCTTTTTTGTCTCACTGTTCGAAAAGGGTGACGTTATCGAATCCCTCCTATTGATCCCGTTGCTCTTTTGTTGCGAATTAGTAAGAAAATAACCACGTATGGATGGAAATCTATTGGCAGGGCTCTCGGTGATAAAGATGGACGACCCAGAGTGGTTTTTCTTCTGTCCTCGTGACCGCAAGTACCCAAACGGGCATCGCTCCAACAGAGCCACTCACTCCGGCTACTGGAAAGCCACTGGTAAGGATCGGACCATCAAGTCTAAGAAAACTCAGATTGGCATGAAGAAGACCCTTGTCTTTTACCGCGGGCGAGCTCCCAAGGGCGAGCGCACCAACTGGATTATGCACGAATATCGTCCCACGCAGAAGGAGCTCGATGGGTCTGGCCCCGGCCAGGTCTGTATTCATTTTCTAATGGTATTGACGCCTTTCGAGTTCACTTGTTTCTCGTTTGTGTTGTGCTCACTATGCTCTCCTTGTAGAGTCCGTTTGTTCTGTGTAGACTGTTTCACAAGCCTGGGGATAGGGTTAACGGCGTGAAGTCCGATGAAACTGAGCAAATTGGAGCAACTCCTAGTTCTAGCAAATCTTCGCCAGATGACGCCTCCTCAGACCTTGTTCAAGAAACTGCTACGTCTGATACTGCAGTCGAGAAGCCATCAAATGATACTGAGAGGTGGTTTACTGGAAAGTGTGGTGATGTCGCCACTGATGGTGGCATGCTAAACCCTGAGGATACTGGAAATTACATGGCCTATGGGGCTCCGGTTGAGGTACGGCACGGGATAGATGCTGGTTCTTATTACATTGGCAGGAATTGATTGAAACTGCCTTTGTTCATATTTCTTAATAAATGCTGGTTCTTATTACATTTTACATGCTTACAGGAATATTCTCTGCATGGACAGAATCCGAGCCTAAATTGGCTAACCTGTGACCCTGGAGATCAAACAACATCACTGCATATCGAATCTCCTTATGCTTTTGATTTCGGGGATGATATCATCGGGTCTCAGTTTCAAAATGGCACTAGCGAATTTGATGCATCATTAACAGAATTGTTGGATGAGGTATTCAACAACCCTGAAGAGTCGTCCTGTGAGGAGTCAGCCAGACAGAAATGTGTAACCTTTTCATCCGGAAATGCGTCGCCACTCCAGTCAGCAACGCCAGAGAATGCGTTCCTCAATGACATTGGTACCTACAGTGATTCAGATGATGAAATGGTACAATTGCAGGTGAAAAAAGAAAATTGCAGATTCAGTTTTCCTTTCTTTCTAGCAAAGCCTGTAGAAATGGCCCATCAATTTATCACCTCACATTGTTTTATCATGATGTATGATTGATCTTCACTATTTTTGTGATCAGTATGATCCATATTTTGGAGCTGGGTGTTATCCTGAGAGTAAGGAATCACTGCTGATGCAAGGTTCATTTGGATCAGTTAATGATCAAGTTGTTCAAGACGATGCTTTGGCTGCTTCCCCAGCCACGCAGTCATACTATAACAATTTCATTCATCCGAGTGACCAAATGAACGCTGGAAGTAACTTCACTGATGGGACCGGGATCAAGATTCGTGCTCGACATCCTCAGAATCGTCCAAATACGGGATTTGTAAACCAGGGCACGGCTCCAAGGAGAATCCGTCTGCAGATGCAATCTAACTCTGTGTCGCCTGTGGAAAAGAAGCAGAGTGAAGGGGAGAAGGGTGTGCCAGAGGTAGTACATAAACACAGTGAGTATTGTTTGCAGGCTGGAAAAGCTGAGATTAAACCTCAAATCAAGATCAGAACTCGAAGGAGCCAAGACGTAGTGAAAGCAGAGAGTGAGAGGGAGGTGGAGGTAAGAATCACATAGATTTAGTGTTTGGTAAAACGTTAGATTGGATATAATGCTTAATCAACTCGGTCTAATGACATTTGAAATTGACCCTTCCTATGATGATGTGTAGAAAAAGTGTAGTTGTAAGGAATAGGATGACCAAAAAGCGTGTGTTGCTACGGTGCAGGTTTCAGAGAAGAAGGGATCAGAAGAGGCTGAGGTGGTGAAGATGGAGAAGGGGCGGATAAGAGAAAAGAGTGGAGTGGCTGCGGCTGTGGCTGTGGTCGCGGTTGTGGTGGTGGTGGTGGGAGTGGTGGGAATGATGGGGGCCTGGTGGATAAGCCTGGGCTCATGACAGGACCCTAGGAACTGAAAGTGTGATTGTATAATAATAACAATAATGATAATGTAAAAGTAGAAAGATAACACGATCGTGTGTGTGTAACCTAACTTAATGTGTTCATATGGAAGAAGTAGAAGAAGAAGAATGAGATCATCTTGCCATTTTGATTATTGATTATTAACTAATCTTATCTAATCTTCATTTCTTCTATTATCTAATCTTATACTAGAGAGTGGCAATGTAACAGACGACTTGCTACACTCTATGTTTATTACAATATAATATAACTAAAAATCATATCCATTGGTTTTATAGAAACACTTGTTTATATTGCGTTTTATTAAAAAAAAAAGTGAGGTGACCATATAAAATAATCATGAAGGTATATTTAAGAGATGTAATTAAAGCATCGATTCCTTTTTAATATTTTCAGTAGTACCAAAAGGATGGTGTTCATGCTGTGTAGGTATTATTATTACCGTTGTTAATGTCAATCACTACAAAATAAAATATGGAAATAAAAGAATATACAATGATATAATTAGGATTAAAAAAATATATATCATCCTGGATATGGTCTTCCATGAATTAAGGGTTGAATGAAACAAACATACAACCCTAAATACATATATTCATACTAAGAGGCTATATTTTATACATTTAATATGAATAATGACACCGACCACTTTTTCACATTGATAATACTAATCCCAAAAGTTCCCACTCACTCGAGAATAATTAGGTAAAGTTTAATCATATTATTCCTTTTGAAAATTTATTATTACCACATCCCAATCAGTTTAAATCGATTTACACATTATAAAAAATAAATGGGAACATTAATCACAAGTATAGCTCTTCTTGGTCTTGTTTCAGGAGGAATATGAAATTATATAAAAACAATGCCCTCATCGATCCGAACCTTATATATTGCGAGGGAATCTTGGTTTTCATCATCATATATTTTCACATTTCAAAAATATATATGGTTGGATTGTTTCTAAAAAAATTAAAGATTCTCAATAATTTATTATCTTGGCTTGTCGAAATAGATATTTAGCATTGAAAATTCTCTTTACCATGAGTTTTAATTTGTATGTTTAAGACCCGTTGTAATTATATCATTGATACATCATTGTATAAACACTATCAATACTTTGTTTAAAAAGTGAATATTTAAACGCTATCATCATCGCAACTAGATCAACAAGTTCAAAATCTAGATATATCCTCTCTTTTTCTTTTTCTTTTTCTTTTTCTTTTTTATAATGTTAGATATATCCTCTTGTAGTATACCTTTATTGTATTAAATGATTGCATATATAATGTAGTAGTGGCCTAGGCCACTTATTTTGTATGCCCCAATGAATCCATATATCACGGGAAAAAGATTATATTCTTTAGTAGCTAATATAGCTATACATACAAAATAGTTATAATTATATATTAATAATAGGCAAATGCAGAGTGAAGAGCATCCCTTGCGTTAGCATATAAACCAAGCTTATTAGAGGTTGTGTGATGTGTTTGGAATATATTACCTCCGAGAGATTACTACTTATCAAAGGAAAGGAATATCTTGTCCCTCATGTCATCTCAAATCCTTTTCATTTTGTGACTTCTTCTCTTCCAAAAGGAATATATATATATATATAACATCTGAGAGATGGCGACTTCCATAACAAGGGTTCTAAGTTGCATCGTATCGACCGTTGCATACTGTTTGTTCCTTGAGAAGAAGCCAAAGATCAAAAGCGTCAGCCACTTCAACTACTACAACATGCCAAAGGGGCGTCCACTTTCTTTACAGGTGAGCTCTTCTTCCTCTCTTTTCTTCATGTTTCAATCATATATTATATTACTAATTAATGGATATGTTTCAGATATGTTAGAAGTTAATTTATACCGACTCATATATATGTTACAGACCATAGTTCTGAAGGTTCGGATGTGTTGCTCGGGATGCGAACGAGTCGTGAAGAACGCCATTTACAAACTCAGAGGTTGGTTACAGATCCGATCAAAAAGAAAAAAAAAAAGGAAGTTGAAATGTTTTTGACTGGGTGTGTGAAAACTTTGACAGGTGTTGACTCAGTGGAGGTGAACGTGGAGATGGAGAGAGTGACGGTGGTTGGGTATGTGGAGAGGAACAAACTTCTCAAGGCTGTCCGAAGGGCCGGGAAGAGGGCTGAGTTTTGGCCTTACCCCGACACCCCTCTCTACTTCACTTCCACCCAACATTACTTCAAAGACAGCAGCAAGGAGTACAAGGAGAGCTACAACTACTACCGCCATGGCTACAACATGAGCCACCTCCACGGCCACGTTCACGTCACTCACCGTGGCGACGACAAAGTCAGCAACTTTTTCAATGACGATAACGTCCATGCCTGTCGTATTATGTGACTACACTACTACTCTCCCATGGCCAGCTTCTACTCATGACACAATCTCCATCATCACGCCTATGATCATTGGAGCTCAATCTACATAATAATTATTATTATATCCACCTATATATATATATATATATAGCCTTGTACAACGATAACAAAAAACATGACTCGTGTATGTATATTATATATTGGGGAACTTATAAGCTATGTACTCCAAAAAAAAATGTCCACCATTGACATTGAGCTTACTCTAATAACCACTTGTACCATGTATAATATAAAGGATCACTGGGCCTGTAATGGGCCTATCATGGGTCAATAAGGCCATTTTAGAATTGAGAAAATAGGCTCTGAAAGCCCAATCCTTCCCAAAGCCATTAAGCGTTGTAGCTTGCGGAGCCATTACGCGGCTAATAATAATATAGAGGGGGTTCTTCTCCAACAGTGAGTGCTTAGGGTTTTATCTGCTGTGGAGATAGGGAGAATGGACTCGTTCTCGTCGGCGCCGATGGGTTCTGGATCGCCGCAGATGTCCACTGACCAACTTATGGATCAGGTGAAGACTCAGCTCGCCCAGGCTTACGCCGAGGAGTTAATCGAGGTCTTTCTCTCTCTTTCTCGCCAGTTCTCTTTAAGGTTATGTGTTTCATGTTTCCATATATGGGTGGGACGAGTTGTGCTGTTCAACTTTTATCCACCAGCGTTGACAATTGATTGGCTTCCTTCAACTCTGTCTATAGCTCTGGCAATTGATTGTCTTCCTTCAACTCTGTCTATAGCTCTGGCAATTGATTGGCTTCCTTCAACTCTGTCTATAGCTCTGACAATCGAGTGGCTTTGGTTGTTTGGCAGACTCTGAGAGGAAAATGTTTCGACAAATGCGTAACGAAACCAGGATCAAGTCTAGGCGGGAGCGAGAGTAGCTGCATATCGAGATGCGTGGATCGTTACATTGAAGCCACTGGAATTATCAGCCGATCTCTTTTCTCCCTACGTTGATGGAAATCTCATGAGAGTAGTCTATTGTAGTTTTACATTTGAGAGTTGGCCATGCTCTTAGAGTGTTGAACTATACAAGATTTGGCCATGTCATGTCCCCTGAGAATTCTGTAAGAGAGAAGGAAATGAGAGTGTGTAATGAAATTTGAGAATTCTCTCGATGATGTTTAAGAAATGCGTAAACTCATATTCAAAACAAAATGGGTCAAAGGGTTATTGATGGAGGGGGGATCATATGGTACACTCATATTCAAAACAAAATGGCTCAAAGGGTCACTGCCGTTCGATCTGAATGGTAACGTGAGTAATGTTGAATTCCCTCTTGATGTAGTCTATAACCTTGTCAAGCACCATATCTGCATCCGCCTCAGGCCGTATCTTAACATGACTCGCCAACAGCACTTTCCCCACAGTGATTGCCCAGATGTGAAGCTCATGAACAGCCACCACCTCTTCCATCTCGCACAGTCCCTTCTCCAGCCTTGTCGCGTCTATCTCCCGCGGTGTTGACTCCATCAGAACCTCTAGAATGTTCCTCAGCATTCTGATTGTTGTTCCCAACACGATCACAGAGAATACAAGAGTGCATATCAGATCGATGATCTTCCACTCCGGTTTGTACCATATGATCCCCCCTCCAATCATCACACCCACGCTCTGGATTGAATCTCCAAGCACGTGAAGGTATGCCCCCTGGACATTTATGTTCCGTCGCTTCTCCTGCTTCACACTCTTTTCACCTTCAGGCCCTTTCTCCAGAAGAGCTTCAGATAGGCCAGGTTCATCTGTGTTTTGGTGATGCTGATGATCATGCCCATGCGATGAATTACTGCCGTGATGATGCGTTGTTATGGTCAATCCATGACTATGGCCATGATCATGACTGTGATCATGACCGTGACCATGACCATGACCATGATCATGACCCAACAGAAGAGCCATTGCTATGTTTACCAGCAGACCGAATGCAGAGACAATGAACATGAGAAAGCCCTGGACTTCACCATTGTCATTGATGAGTCTAACAATTGCTTCATAAACTAATATCCCCGCAAGAAGCCAAATCATCTGGATGGAAACGAGGGCGCCGAGAATTTCTATTCTGAAGAAACCATAAGACTGCCTCGGGTTAGCCTCCCAACCCGAAGCCCAAAGTGAGAAGAGGGAGATGGCGAAGGCCGCGACATCTGACAACAGATGGGCTGCATCTGTCAGAATGGCAAGACTGTTAGCTTTGATCCCTCCAATGACTTCTACAGTCATGAAAATAACACAGAGCAAAACGGCAATCAAGAGCTTTCTCATAGAGGTTGCTCGTTCTTTGGCGTCCGATGAACTCGTCTTGGCATCAGAGAATCCACAAGGCACTTCTCCGCATGATTTGATGCCCCCAAGGCTTGTCTCACCAGATGATACGTCTCCACAGATCTCAACCACATGGCCATGTTCATGGCTATGCCCTCTCTTAATGAGTTTATTACGTTCATGGTTTTCTTCTTCCATCTGCAAAAAAAAATAAAAAACCCAGAAGCCTTTCAGTGAGGAATCCTTGCAGGTTCTTTGAAGTTGAGATTTTGAGACAAGAGATGTCAATCTAGCAATGGTTTCCTAAGGTAATATCCTATCGAGAAGCCAAACCATCTGAATGAAACATGATATCTAGAACAAAGCTCGGAATTTCAAAGGAGATTAACAAGGACACCACTGTGAGACGACAGCAGAATTCTACATTCAAACCAAATCTGTTTGTTGATAATATTCCAATAGAAGTCACCAAATCTGAAAAGATAAAAGAACCTGAAACGTCTTGGAGGAACGCAATCCGAAAAAGGAGATGCTTAGATGAGTTTTATTATCGAATGGAAGAGCTTTGGAGAGTAAATGAGGAATCAATGAAAGGACATCAATTCAAATACTGCTATGACCCAAAAACCCTACATTGGAACTAAAGCCGCCCATAGGGACAATAAATCGAACGACCAAAATGCATAATAAATTAAAAGATGGGTCAACACAAACACAAACACTGCTTCGGAAAATACAGGAACACGGATCACGATAAACAACCGTCAGAGCGTATACGATCACGGGTCGATTCGAAAAGGAGGTACCTTTGGAGAAGTAGTACCTTTTGAGGAGGAGAGATGAAGAGGAGGAGAAAAGGAGATACCTTTGGAGGAGATAATTTGAAAGGCCGGCCACAGAGGGATCTCCCTGCAACTCTCTCTCTCTCTCTCTCTCTTCGAACAGATTGGTGTGCTGTATAAAATTTGGAAAATAGAGAAAGAAAAATTAGAATATACTTGGACCCGAGATATCTACTAAAATCTGTTATATAATATCGGAAATATATAAATTAAATAAACACGGATTTAATAATAACAATCAAATAAATAAATTTATAAAAATGACATTTTAAATATGCGCGTAATGATAATATACATAATAAATCTATCTCAATGCCACTTTGGAGTTGGACAAATATTTGGTTAGGTGGGGGGTCAGGTGACATGCTAATCAATTTAGAATAGGAATTAAATAAGAGATTAAAAAAACAGTACCCACATTCTCGTAAGAGCCAAACTGACATCAAGTGTTGAACAATTTTGTGGATGTCTTTATCATGAGAAGAACATAGACTGGATGAAGTGAATGAAGGCATTGTAATTAAAATAAATAGTTTAAAAAAACAATACCCACATTTGCATGTGTCTCTATCTTTCTGAGAGACTGAAAAGTGATACTTATCTCTTCGAGAGTGGCTTCATCATGTTTCGTGACATTGCATTGTCTATCTTTGCGCCATTTGTAGTCATTGTTTAGGTCAATGAGTATAAAGACCAAGAATATTTTATTTTCATAATCAAATGGTTTACCAATAAGAGTATCTGAAATCTTAAAGAAATACAAAACTTTGTTCATTTGATGAATTTTCTCATTTCCTTGATAAATGGATGCAATGAGAAGTTGACATGGAACCATGGAATGGATTGGATTGGATTGGACTGTATTTGGACAATATCGTTGTTGACAAAAGGCACGTTAGAAGAGAATTTATAATTGAGTTAAGTTAATTAGAAAGCGGCAAGAGTGGTTGTCAACTCTCTCATCATGAGTCATCACATGTTACATGTATGTATTATATGACATGTTACATGTATGTATGTATTACTTATATGATATGATGGGAAATGAATGTCTAGTCGCATCAATATGTTGATTCAATCAAAGCAGTCTTCCCCTTTCTTACGACCACATGTGAATAATAAGAGACCTTTCCATTTCCATCCTTTTTTCTTATTTTACTCTTTCGAGAGAGAGGCCGAGTCTTGGTCGAGATCCGGCGTCTACTCGTCGGATTTCGTCCATTTTCGCCTTTGAAGTTCTCCGGTCGCCGTCTTCGTCACAAGATAATCGGAAAATATGAAGAGTCCGTGCGGTGTTGTGGCATCTGTAATCGCCTTGTCCACCGTCGCTCTTTCTTCATCCTCAGCTCGTCCTCGTTCTCCTGATTCCCCAAAGGTTTTATCTTTTTCTATTGAATTTGATTGCAGATCTGTGCGTCGTGTCAAGGTTTCTGGGTTATTGTTAGATATACAAGGTTGTGCATTTACCGACTGCTTTCGCTTATTCGTAGTTAGTGTTGACAAGGTATCTGATACCCTTATCAATCAGATAGAATGTGAAGGAAAATCTGGTGATATCCCTTAATCTCGAGGAAGTGAAGCTTATAGAGTCTGTTAAACATCCCGGGTCACATAAACCATAATACTAATGTTGAATCTGATATTGATTTTGCCATTCCTCGAGATTCGTAAAAGAAAGGAATTGCCTTTAATGCTTGGTCCTATAATAAGTTCCTGCACGCGTCCCTTTATGTTATAGCTCTTGGCCGCATGGGGCTGGGGCTGTAGTATGTTCTTTTGTCCTTATCTTATTCTGATTGATGTGCCTTGTAGTGTAGCGTTAGGAGATTGACTGTGTTGTCAAACATCAAGAGTCTACTGTCCTTATGATACTGTGGATTCTATCTCTCTTCTCACTTTTACCGTGTTAGATTCAGCGTAAACATACTGTACTATGCGTTCCATTAAACGTATTACAGACGTTGTCAGTGTTGAATACTGAGCAGGGATCGGAGTTGAGGAAGGCAAATGGTTCGCAGCATAGGGAGAAATTTGAGCCGAGGTTTGATGGGTTGAGGTTCATTGAGACACTGGTGACAGCCCACAGATAAGCAGCAGGGGAAGCCTTGTGAGTTTGGTTCTGCTAATTTTGATAACAAACAATGGATTGATCTAAAAGCATCAGAATTTGTGTAGCTCTCAAAGAGTGTGAGTAGTACCGGTGGTGCAAAAGCTTGAAACAAGTAAGTGGAAAGCGTGAGTGTGTCACGGGTTTATCTAAGCGATGTCGTGTTTTGGACAACATGTGTCCTGTACTGTCCTGTCCTGTCATTGGTTTGGTGGACTACTTCACTAGAGGTAATTTTTTCTATATTGCTTCTTGGCTACTTCACTTCCCTTTTATCTCCTGACTGACCCATCGATCTCATCCCTATTATCTCCTGACTGACCCATCAATCTCATCCCTTTTATCTCCTGACTGACCCATCAATCTCATCCCTCACATCCTTCATCGCCTCTTCATTATTTTCATTTTCTTTGTTTCCCTCGTCCGCATGGTATGGTAGATGGTATGTTCGTGATTGCTCTAACGTCGGGATAGCACTAATTTTGAAAGGGAATAGCTCTAAATTTATAAACTTTTAAGTGGAAATAGACTGATTTGATTGTCCTCTCCTAGGGAATGTACGTTAAGGGTAGTGGATTCAGCAGCTTCATGTTGTTATCTCTACGAACGAAGAGTGAATAAAAACTAGAGTAGCTTATTGTTTATGTGGGGTTTTCGAATTAACGTCACGTCGTCTCAAAGATGAATTCATTATTCACGCAAATGCAAATTGAAAAGGCAAAGACAAGGATGATGATAACAGGATTAGAGTTGCAGAAGGGGTGAAAGGATGATGATAACAGGATTAGAGTTGCAGAAGGCATCGCAGAGTCTTGCCTTGGTTAAGCATCTGCAATGCTTTGTTAATCTCTTCGAATGGAAGCTGGTGCGATATGAAGAGTTCAAGATTCACCACCTAAGTAAGAAACTGGGTTAAGACTTACGACATAGGCGTGGGTGGATGGAGGAGGATCCAGGAGAATGAATGTTGTATAATATATACTAACCCCATTCATGCACTCTCTCATGAAATCAGGCAATTGGGTTTTGCCTTTGAACCCTCCGAAAACTGAAGCTATCATGCATCGCCCTTCAAACAACTCCATGGGATGAAGTGGGAGCAGCTTTGGGCTTGAATGAACTCCCAGCAACACTGTAAGCCCTACTCCCTGCCAGTTTCACCATAATAATATCCATAAACCATTAATTTTCCATTCTTGAGAATCTGCAAAAAGATCCACATCACTTACCGCATATGTAGAGAGAAAAGCCTCACGAAGGGCCTCGCTGCTTCCAGCGCACTCGAAGCTGTACTCTACACCTCCATCTGTGATTTCTCTCACTCTCTGCGTTTCATCAGTGTTTTTGCTTTGTATCACATCCCATGTTTAATTTATACTCTCGGCACGCCCAAGATTGGTAATGTTATATATATATATATTACCAGATGGACAGGCTTGTCGTGATCCTTTGGATTAATGAATTCTGTGATACCTGCTTCTTTCCCTGTCCCATAAATTTCATTTAATCTAAAGCAAGATGTATACTTGAGTTATGAAATGTAATCTTCATACCCAATGGGAACTTATCAGGGTTTATATCAATCCCTATGATTCTGGATGCTCCTCTTGCTCTTGCACCTTCAGCTACCTGATTAACACGATTCATTTAAGATACGTATGCATCTACAGGGTATATATATGGATGAATCCTGATTCATTAAAGATACTTACGGCAAGTCCAACAGCGCCCAAGCCAAAAACAGCCACAGTGGATCCACGTTGTACATCGGCCACATTCCACGCAGCACCAACTCCTTGGGAACCACAATTGTCACATATTGAATGATGTTGTTCGTATTCGACTAACTAAGAACATTCATGTCAATTACCGGTGGAGACACCGCAGCTGAGGAGGCTCATCTTTTCAAGAGGGAACAAAGGGTCGAGCTTAACGAGACAGGCGGAGTGGATTACAGTGTACTCTGAGAAGGTTGAAGTGTTTAGGAAGTGGTAAATGGGTGTGTTGTGTTGGGTGCAGAATCTCGTCTTCCCATCACTTCCCATCGTTTTCTTCATCGGATCCACTTTAAACCTCTCGCACACATTTGCTCTCTCTCTTCTGCACACTCTACACTCACCACACTCACCATTGAATATTGGGATCACGTGGTCTCCGGCTTTCATATCCTCTACGCCTTCCCCTACGCTTTCCACAATCCTACAACCAATATACATCTATTCTATACATCATTATTGCACAAGTATTTTTAGCTTTATAACGAATGCAACTGTTTATATACCCAGCAGCTTCATGGCCAAGAATGCGAGGGTATGCTTGCTGTGCCTCATTCTGTGTGCCAAAGAACCAATAAAACACAGTGACAACGGTTTCTTCCTATCATGATCCCACAAATGAAAAAAGCTGTATACCTCGCCTTTCCATGCACTAAGATCAGTGTGACAGATTGAAGTGAAGAGGACTCTAACCCTAACCTCCAGTGTCTTTGGAGGATCCACTTGAACTTGTTGTATGACAAGAGGTACTCCAGGACCCCATGCAACAGCAGCTGCAAAACCGTGACAGATTATGAGCCCTATATCTACATCATATAGCTCCATATATAATATACGAGGACTCTCTTCTCCATAATCCCTGTGTGCTTTAGAAGAGAGAGAGAGAGAGAGCGAGAGAGAGAGAGAGAG
>CM071865.1:50298225-50373015 GCA_036759665.1 Gynandropsis gynandra | reverse complement strand
TGTTGTAAAACACGCTTCCGCATCCGAATTAACAATCCCAACAGATGATCCTTAGTTTGATATGTAGTGTCAAAATTTGAGATAAGAGGAGGAGACCCTTGTTTGGAATCCCAATTGAACCTCCAATTTGAGTGGTGGAGACAAAGTTTGGACCTTTCGAAAAAGAAAAATGTTGGCACCATTATTCTGTTTTTAAAATGTAATAAAGATATATATTAAACACGAAAAATGGGGAAGAGTGACATCACACCAGCAATATGAAGTCCCCGAATAATATATAAGAGCTCACTTCGTAATGGCTAATGCTTTCGGCAGAAGAAAAATGATAGTATATATATAATGGAAGTTGTATATTATAAAGAGGTAAACAGTAGAACATGTATGGAAATTAGGACTAATGAATGATTAATAATGATTTGGGATAAGGTAGAAGAAAAGCGAAGGCTTCCCGCTTCTTAGGTCAAGACTCAAAGATGGAACTGACTTAATAAAGAGAAAGTGGAAAGAAAAGGACATCAATGGACCCTCTCTTCCCTCTATTGGACCACTCTTCTTCCTCCTTTTTTTTTCTTTTATATTTTATGAAAATATAAAAAATAAACAAACAGCAAAAGATTCCCCTTCTTTTCTTTCATGCACGCCGCTTTTGTATTTCATTATATATTTTGTATAAATAAATGTGCAAGAAACAAAATGGGGAGTTGTTATATAAGTATGCGATCACACTATCAAGAAACATAGAGAGAGAGAGATAACACTTTGTCATTATATATATGGGAAATTGCTTGTTCGGAGGATTAGGCGAGGAGGGAGATGTGATAAACGTCACAAAATCGGACGGCGGAGTTCTCCAGTTCTACGCTCCCATCACCGCCGGGAACATCGCCCACGAGTTCCCTGGTCACTCCATTTTCCCTTCCAGTGATGCCTTCACTCTCTGCAAACCCTTTTCCCACGACCACCACCTCGTTCCCGGTCACTCCTACTATCTCTTACCCGTAGATCATGATGATGATGTTGATCGAGTGTCGTACGAGGAGGGGAGCTGCCACGTCAGATCCAAAAGCGAGTCGTTTCCGGTGATTACTCCCTACAGGATGTCCTTGGATAAGACGGCGTTGAAGAGATCGTACACGGACGTGTTGTCAAGGAAGTATTACAGAGCCGAGAGAGAGAGGGTGAGCAAGAAGAGACGTAGCGGAATGTGGAAAGTGAAGTTGGTGATCGACCCACAACAGCTGCTGCACATCCTGTCCCGAGACGGGACAACTCACGACCTGATCGAGAGCGTCAGAGCCGTCGCCAACTGCCCAAACGCCGCCGTTTCGTCCTCTTTCGTGGCCTTCTCCGATAACTGGAGTAGTCTTTCAAGCAGCAGAAATGCTTCTTCTGACAAGGATTTCGCAGTGTTAGAGACGTCTAGATATTGAGTTGTTCCATCGCAACATATGTTTGTGCGTTATACATCAACCATATACACCTTTTCTATGTTCTATAACCATATATATATATTAAATAGGGATTCAAGTTCATCTCTAACGTAATTCTTG
The DNA here is from genome assembly GCA_036759665.1 of Gynandropsis gynandra. Classification (NCBI taxonomy): domain Eukaryota; kingdom Viridiplantae; phylum Streptophyta; class Magnoliopsida; order Brassicales; family Cleomaceae; genus Gynandropsis; species Gynandropsis gynandra. The sequence goes on along the minus strand of CM071865.1, from coordinate 50,371,465 downwards.
TTTTCTTAGTACTAACAGTACACTATATCGAAGATATGTCGAGATCGTTCACAATATCAAATATGGACTGAACCTAACTAATCCCAAAAGTTAATTCAAGAGATTAGGGTTGTCCAACACCATATATACAAGTCCCAAAGTTCATGCGTGGACATCGCAATCGGGGGTCTAACATCGGTATATTCAAATCGGGATGAATCAGACTCTGATACCATGTCAAATATGGGTTGGGCCTAACTAATACCAAAAGCTAGCTCAAGAGTTTAAGGTTGTCCAACAACATATATATATATATATATAAGTCTCAAAAGTTCATATCCTAATCGATGTGGGACAACTTATCATAACATACAACAATTGCAAATTTACGTGAGATATTCAGGACAAGTTTTATCCTATGACTTTCGAAAAATCTAAATGTATCTAATTTTTCCATTAAATTCTCTTAATAATTTAATAAATTCACAATATTACTTCTAAAAATAATTAAAAAAAACTCGGTCAAACTCCATTTAAATGAAGGGGACATCTGTGTGCTCCGATATTAAGGATCGGGCCTTCGTTGTTCGGGGAGAAGCCCATTCATGATGGGTTTTGGACTTTCTTAATAATAATAATAATAAAGCATAAAAGGTTTATTTTTTTACTGGAATGTATTAAAGTATTAGTCTTACTTATGTCCATATTTTCTCTATTGTATTTCACTTTTTATCATTTTGTAAAAACCGGAGGGGAAAGAAATGTGTGAAAGAAAGGTAGTTAGTTAGAAGGGGATGAGGAGGAAAGATGAGTTAGTGGAGTTAAATGAATTTGATTGGATGAGTAAATTATTTGTGGAATGAATGCACATTAAAGCCAAATGGACGATGTTGTCTTTGTCACCACAAAAGAGCAGTCTTGCTTTGTCCCTTTGGATTCTCACAAAACATGTCTTAGTAATAATGAGTTTCCCATTCAGTCAATCTGTTTTGTTTTTTCCTTTAATGGAAGATTATTATAGTCGAAGAGAGAGAGAGAGATGGTCAGCTCTGATGAGATCTCAAAGCAAACTCCACAACAAGTCTAACACTTTGAATACAATACAAAGGAATCTAAATCCTCTCTTACATTTCATTTTTTTTTTGTATTCAGACAGACCGCCGGAGCAGAGAGAAAACACATCGACAGAAATTGCCGATTTAAGCAGAAGAGAAGAGAGTGCTACATCTCGGGGCTGTCTTTTGTCTCAGTAGAATCTTCACCTCACCTCTCTCTCCTTCCATCTTCCATCCCCAGTGTCCGCCTTTTGATCTTATCGCTCTCATCACCCTCGGAAACTCTACCAATCCCATTATCCCTCTTTTTATGTGCGGATTCTCTTTCTCCGGCCACGATCTCCTCTCTTGGATCGCCCTCCACCCTTCATTCTCCTTGCTAACATCCCATTTTCTTCTTTCTTCCCCCGGCGAGCTCGACACTCTTGCAAGCGTTTTCGATCTCTCCTCCTCCCATTTGGTTTGTTTGGCGGTTTCTTGTGTATCGGGATTCTCTGGTTTGCTCTGTTTCATGGACTCTGCAGGTTTGGTTTGCTCCAGTTCTGATAACTTCTCCTCCAAGCAAAGCCTGGCATCTGCAAGCTTCATCTGAACTCTCTCCTCTCTCAAAACTTCAGCCAACCTGTGCATCTTCCTCTCCTCTTCCATCTCTCGTTTCAATCTATGGATCTCCAATTTCTCTGAAGAGGAATCATTAAAAAGCCGCTTATACTCCATCTCCAGAGCTTCTCTTCCCCTTCTCTCGTCCTTGAGATCCTTAGACAGAATCTTGTTCAAGGTCTCGGCCCGTTTTCGCGCTTTCCTTTCGTAGTCAAGCTGTGTCTTCAGTTCTAGGATCTGGGTTCGAGCTGCTTCCAGTTGAGATTCCATGAAGGCCTTGACGAAATTCAGATCCCAAATCAAAGCTTTACGTTGAGGATGAGGCTGTGAATGGGAGTAGGAGGGATTATCGTAAAGCTTCCAGGTTTTGCAGAATGCGGTGGTGATGGGTTCCTGAGAAGATTTAGAGGTGGGGGATGTGTGCTGATGATCTGGACTGCTGATTCTGCTCATCATCGTAGTGGATTCTGATGTATCTTTCATACCCCCAAAGATCTCGAGCTTTATCTTGTGGCAAAAGGATTTTTAATTTGGTAATTATATTAGGATAAAGGAAAAGAAAAGAAGAAAGTAGGGTCATTCATCATGAAGCTTGGTAGTAAAGCTTTAGAAGGCGATGGAATTTGTAAAGCTGAGAGATTGATCACATGTCCAATCATAAGTTCAATGTGCCTTCAGATCAGATCACTGTTAGAATTCTTTTTTACTTTCTTTTTAAATTTTGAGAGGGATAGGGTTGAAGGGTCGACATCTGTTGCTTCTTTCCTCCGCATTAAAAATCACAGTTCAACCGCATATCTCAATTTATGGTGCTTTGGCCATTAAATGCAAATCTGTCCCTTTTGACCGACTGGTCGATGTTATGTTTATGTAATCTGAATGAATTAGATGGACATCTAAAAGAGTAATTGCTGATTGCAATACCCAAACCACAAGTATCTATATGTATACATTACAATTCAAACTCATCTTCAAGCTTCAGGGCCTCGGCTGCAGCCTCTTCCTCCTCATCATCAACCACAAAGTAGGGGTTGTGCACCTCTGGCCTGAACTTGTACCCCGTAAACACATAGAAAGCAAGCGTAGCCAACTCTCCCGCAACAATGCTGCTCCACACATACTTGTACGACGTAATCGTCTCCAATGCATACACTACCACTCGCGTGAAATAGATATAGCAGATCACCACTATGTAGTACTGCCTGAACAATGTCAACTTCATCAAGTTCACCGCAGCCTTCCCGTCCGTCTTGGCTGCCTCCCGCAAGTTCTTGATCGACCAAACGATCGGAAACAGAACAGCACAGCAACAGATGACATCAACCAGCAAAAATGTCTGCTTCCATGTGATCCAGTCCTGCCCATACGGCCCGGTCTCGTCGATGACCACCTGGGCTATGTTAGCCACGACTTGGAGGGGAATAACGATCATCAATACCTTCTTTTCCTTGTCCTGCAAGTATGGCTTTAAGAAGGACCAACCCGTCCCGATCAAGACGATCAGAGTGAAAAGGGTGATACCCTTTAGGAAACTGAAGATGTAGAACAACACGTCCCACCCGTGAGCACTTCCAGTTCTCTTGACATAAGATTTATCCTCAGCCTCACACAACAGATTCAAAGCTTTCAAAATCACGACCCCCAACATAAAGAAATGGATGGCGAACACGGTGAGGCGTTTTCTGTAGAGGACGTAGATCCAAGTTCCGCCGAGAATAAAGTAGACGAGAGATAGGAAGAAATAGACCTTCGGGAGGACGGTTTTTCCGGCGGAGAGGTAATCCCGGCGGCCGTTCTTGCCTTCGAGGTTGTACATGGCGGATCTTACGTCCATGCTGATTTTGACCTGCTGCAGACAGTTGGCGAAGACCAAGGAGTACTGATCGGCTTCGGTTCCATTGAAAACGGTGTTGAAGCTGCTCTTGTCGCCTTTGAGATTGTCGAAGGTGAAGACATGCTTCACCAGATCCGACTGAAGAGCGCATGTGATCTCCTCATCCTCTAACTGTTGAATCACCCGAACCCAAATGTCCCTCGTGCAGAGAAAGAAGCCCACTTTCGACAGATCCAGATCTGGGTTATCGTTCGAGAGCGATATCTTCGAGACGTTGAGCTCGAGACGACCCGTGTGAGTGAACCCGAATTCATCCAAGGGGATGATTGCTCGATCATCGGAACGGATGTCGGTTGTCCGGATTTCGGAGAAGGCCCCGGAAATCAAGAGAAATACGACGAGAAGGAGAGAGAGGAAGCAAGGAGGCATAGCCATGGAGGATTGTGCTAAGGTTTGATTTGCAAGAAAGGAACTTCAGATCCGCAGAACAGTTGGAGTCAACCCCTCCTCCAGATCTCTGAATGGGATCGCGTAATTACTGAAGTTGGAAGCAGAGGAATTGGATCTGATGATCCAAGCACCCAACGTTCTATATTCTTCAGGTTGAAAGTTACAGAATTTGGAGAGAAAAACCGACGTGAAGGAAGGAGAGACGGATTCCACTGCTTTGAGGAAATGACAGATCTAACCCTCCGGAATTGTCTAAAATACGAAAGAAATACCAAGAGCAGCCTAAAAAGGGAAGGAAAATGAAATCCTTTGGCTTCAAAGAGAGCATTACAAAGTACGTAAAACAGTTTTGTTGCTTACAAAACCATCATGTGACAGAGAGATAGATAGGTTACAATCTTTTGCTCGTGAATTACTTGAATTGCACCACATACATCAAAATGATATCATAAGGCGTAAAGTTGGCGAATGTTGAAAGGTGAGGCACCACATACATCAAAATGATATCATAAGGCGTAAAGTTGGCGAATGTTGAAAGGTGAGGCCACCGTTTGATCGCCGTCAAGAAGTGCTTTGGCGACTATAAGATTGGCAGCGTCCGTGGGGTGATATGCGTCCCAAAACACGAATTTGGATCGATCCTCGCAAGCCACGTCCTCCATCTTCTCGTTACTTCCCTTGAAGCACACAAAGGGAGGAAAATATCCTCCACAGCATGGCTTCTCTGCGTTTTCCAACCCTTTCCAAACGCATCAACCTTCTTAGATTCAATTCGATCAAGAGGAAGAAGAAAGGAACGAAACCCTTTTGGCAGACTTACCGTACCAACGGAAATTCAACACTATATTCATGAAAACGTCGTAAGAGTTTGCGTAGACAAATGTTGCGCCATCATCATCATCACTCCCTAATTCTTGATTCAACGATTTCAGAAGACGTCTGAGCTTGGCGTTATATCCTTTGACTATTTCGTTGACTTCTTCTGAGCATTCCCCTGCCGGTGTCAGATTCACGGCTCGAGCAAACGGTATGCAACCAAGCGGCCCTACTCCGACCACCACCAACTTCCTAGCCCCTAATTCATGCAAACGCTGCCAGAAGAATGTTGTCGAATATGGCTTTTATGGGCACATGTATACGTCAACATATATATATATATATATAGAGTACCTTAAGATGTATGGTTAAATTGGAGACCATGTAGTCTTGTAAAAGGGAAATAGGGAGCTTGTCTTGGCCAAAGAAAGGTAGAGATGGTTGGATAAAGTTCAGAATGTCATTAGAGCCTATTGTGATGGAAAACATGGCCTTCTTTAACAGCTCTTTCGTGACGTTTTCACCCATCAAATTCGACATATGATCCCTGCTCTTCTCGAAGTAGCTTACTTGTGTCTTCAGCGGAACTCTCCCGATCTATCAATGATTACCCAAAAGATAAAAATATAGAATTTGATCAAAGCAACAATGGAGGAAAGCAACGAAACAACAAAGGTTCTAGGGTGTTGTTTATTACAAAGAAAAGACCAGTGTCATCCAAGATTCCAGCAGCTCCAGAAGCATAGTTGATTCCGCTATGGATTGCATCGGCCTCCGAGTTTGGTGAGAGGAAAGGAGGTGGTGAAGATTTCGCTCCAAGGGCCTCCCCTGTTTCATTATCCCCCAGCCATTTATACAGAGTTTTGTAGTTATTTTGTGAAAACATCATAAATGATTAGAAGGGAAGGTACCGATGATGTCAGAAATGGTGCGGCCATTGGTGAAACGTCCGGTGGGTTGGCCACGGGAAGGATGGAAGTCGATGCCATAAGGAGGAGAATTAGCCTTTGATAATGTAAAGAGATAGTTGTTGTTTCCGGCGTCAACCAAAGAGTCTCCGAAAATGTAAAACGTCAAAGAGAGCACTGCAGGAAGTGAATGCCCCAACCAAAACATAACCAACACTCTAAATCTCTTCATGCCTAATGCATCGCCTCACACACACACACACACACACACACACACACATGTTTGGTTAAATAAAGCTTACACACACACACACACACACATGTTTGGTTAAATAAAGCTTACTTCTTCCGTACGTTGAACCATTCTTCTCCTAATGTACGACCTCTTCAAACTCTCCATATCCCTAACTCGGTACATATACCAACTACCAAAGTCACTACTGGTTTGACCATATCTTATTATTACCTATGGCTTAAACAAATATGACCAAGTCACAGCTCATACCCCCAAGAAAACATCTTCTCATATAAAAAGTACAAAGCTTTAACTGCTAAACCTGAATGAATCTAACCAGGACTCCTCCTACTAAAGAAAACTATCAGATTCTTTTGGAGTGCTTGTTCTCTACAACTGGAATTGGAAAGCCAATCTCTGTGTTTCCTGAACAAATCCATCTTCCCTAGCTAGAGATGCATTCTAACTAGAAACATTGGCAGTGTGAAAGAGATCTGATTCATTTTATAGAAAAATTCAGGTGAACCCGTGTTTGTTGTACATAGATAGCCATCGACTCAGAATTTTATACTACAAAATGTGCATAAGAAACCAAATCCAGATGCAAAATGTGACCCTTATAGCTCCTTCTTAACCTTCACATCCCCATTTGGCAACATATTTTGCGATTGGGCCAGTCGTTTTGCTTCCTGGATTCAATCGAGAAATAAACATCACCATGACTGACAATATGTATATGTGAAGATGTTCAGACAATCTCAGACAACTTACAGAAGCAGAACTAGCACGGATCTCTCTGTACATCTCTGCTTCATCGGGAAAGACTTGCTCGATTTCTTCCAGGAGATGCTTTCTCAAACTCTGTGGAAACCACACAGACGAATTAATAAAAAGGAATAGCAAAAAGAGCAAACAAAACAAGTGACGATGTCACAAAATTGAAAGAGGTAATAACCTTAAAAGCATCAGTCTTGCCCTTTGTGACTTGATTTCTGGCAATGCAGCTATTTATGACATCCCTTGTGAACTCATCCGGGTTCTTCCCATCATCAATTAAACTGGAAAAGAAGTAACACCACAAACATCTGAGAGCCACACAAACCGGATCTCCTGATGTTTTCAATGAGTTAAATGGATTTCATCTCACCTCAGAACCTCCATCGGAACTTGAATGTTGCACTTCTCGGACAACTTAGCCATGTTGTCCAGTTCCATCACAAGGGAATTGCTTCAACAAGAAAAAAAAAACACAAGTTCGTTTGTTAAGAAAAAAGGGACGCCCAAGACCAGTTAGAATTTGTCTAAGAACAACACAAAAAAAAAACATGAAAATCGAAGAAAAGGATCAATCCTGAGGACTTACAGGCGGTGGAGGAGAGGCAGCTGCGACGCGGGATTGAAAGAAGAGACAGTAAGGTATAATTGGTGAAGGAGTCCCAGATTTTTTTGAATGGAGTTAATAACTTGGTTGAGGTTCTCCTTTGGATCATCCATCGCAGCCGCAGTCACAGTCGCAGTGGCTACCCCGTCGTTGGTTTGATAAGTCATCGTACCATTGATGCCGCTGCCACCAACCCCAGAAGTAGGGTTTTGCGAGGAATCCATCGATTCTATACTTGAATCCTAATGTTCCAAGGAAACGCGGGAAAATCAGCAATATTTGAAAAGCAAACGGAGGCGAAAGACGCGATTGAAATTGGCCTGTCAAAACGGAATCTGAGAAAAATTCCGGAAGGATGGAAGGGGAGGAATGAGAAGAGAGAGAAGTAGCAAGTGAGGAAGCAACGGCGATGATGGCGATATCAAATCAGATGGGGGGAGAAATAGAAACAACCTTAAGAACTTATTATTCTGTTTTTTTTTCCATTCATATATTGTAAGATGTCAAACGGGCCGCGTCCGTCCAATTATTTAATGGGTTTGAAATTTTAAGTCCACGGTCCGCTCGTCGAATTTCGGATGGGTATAAGATATTATTATCGCGTTTTATAAATGTCATTTTAAAATTTAATAAGTATTTTACCGAAAATTTATTAAAATATCAAAATAACATAAAAATAAAAACATAATATTGTTATTGTATATGTGGACGAGAGAGTGTTTGCAACTCTAGACAGAAGGAAGAAGAGAGGGCGCGTGTTGCATTCTGGAGAGAGCTGTCTTGAACTGAGTCCACTTCTGTTCCAAAGTGCCGACATAACCGACGGACATCCTGAGCAGCCCCGGGGATATTCCGGCCATTTGCTTCTCCTCCTCCTCCAATTCGCTGCTGGTGCTGCTCCCTGAGCACGACATGAGGGTCTCGTAGTAGCCTAAGCTGACGGCCATGAGTCCAAACTGGGTGGCGTTTTGGAGATAGAGCATGAGCTTATTGGCCCTCTCTTCCGTCTGCATGTCGAGACTCAGCAGTCCTCCAAACCCATACCCTTCGTTGCCCATTGCTTTCATCAGCTCGTGCTGAGGATGGCTCTTCAGCCCTGGATATATCACTTTCATTCCTATGCTCTCCATTCTCTCCGCGTACACCTTTACATATATATTACCATTAACATGCATGATGATGATGATGATAGATGATTGAACAAAAGTATTTATTTATATATACAGACCTGGGCCCTGTGGGAGTGCTCTTTCATCCGTAATCCCAGATGGGGGATTCGCTCCGATAGCTCGAACGCCACCTTTGCGTTCATCGTCGGACCCATCAACATCAATGAACCCTGACGCAGATCCATCATCTCCTTCACAAGCTTCGCCGCCCCACACACGGCCCCTGCGATGATGTCGCCTCCCCCGCTTATGAACTTCGATATACTATGCACCACCACGTCCGCCCCTAATTTCGCCGGTGACAACACCATCGGTGCGAAGGTGTTGTCCACAACAACCGTTACGCCCTTCTCGTGACCCATTCGGCTTAACTTAGGGATGTCTGCCACCGTCAACGTGGGATTGGCCACCGACTCGAAGTACAACACCTTTGTCTTCCCCTCCACTATCGCCTTTGCCACCGCGTCGTGGTCGGTGATGTCGACAAAAGATGTGGTGATGTTGCACGTGCGTGGAAGGAAGTGGGAGAATAGGGCATGGGTTCCGCCGTAAAGGGTCTGCGATGCCACCACGTGGTCACCGCTGCTGCAAAGCTGAAGCATCACCGATGATATCGCCGACATACCTGACGTCATGGTGTCTCATAAGATTCACTCCCTGCTTTCCTCTTTTAATAATATAAAAATATTTGTTACTAATATTAATTTGGTCTTCTCTAGATTCCGTGTCAACGCTCATAATCATGGGCGAGAGGATCTAATTCTCGATTTCATCTATTTTTAGATACCGTCTTATTATATTTTTTTTTTCAGGCTATTTATCTCAATATACGATTGCATAAAGAAAAAAAATAAAAAACCATATGCATCACATAATTGAACAAAAATACTGCATAGAAAATTTTGTACCTATGCGATTTACGTATGAAAAATTACTTACGTACAGTTGATTGTTAGGCCCACCTTATTGAATTCATCATAAATTGTATAAACCTCAAGGGAAAGAAACAAAAACATACCAGACAGGGACCGTCGGTTTCAGTTCGTGAATTCCAATGTGTCCGTATATATAATTTGCATGTAATAATATGTTATAATTATACGTGTATATATATCTATATCTATATATATATATGGTGTTGCGTATATATACGTACCACTGGAGGTACAATAGGCGGCTTGGGTGCCTTCGAGAGCGGCCATCTGGCGACTGAGGGCGAGGACGGTGGGGTTGAAGTGGCGACTGTAGATGAAGAAGTCGTTGTCCGCTCCGATTTCTCCGACAAACATCCGTCGCATCGTCTCCGGCTCCATCACCGTGAAAGTCGCCGATGCCTCTATGGACATATTCACTCCCCCGTGCTCACCGAATTCGTGACGGATGCTCGCCAACGCCGCCGCCGGGTCCTCCAAACAAACCGCCGATTTCTTGGCGGACACGACGCCACCGAAGTCGTCGTCGCGGTCGGTTCGCTTTTTATCGGCGAAGAAGAGTCCGTGGGTCTTGATATCGGCCATGGTAGAAGGGGAATGTTTGGAAGCAGGTTTATGATTACTCCTCTCTTCTCTCGTGTGTTGGTGAGCGAGGTACAAACGAGGGGAGATGAGAGATTAATATAGAGAGAAATATTGGGCCATCTTTTTATAACAAAAAAGTGACGTGGAAATTACCGATATTTATGGTTTAGATAACCCGGAGATTTCGGAATATTTGTTATCATATAAACATATAATAATATGAAATAATAAAATTACTAACAACAATAAACTCATTGATTCCTAAATGTTGCAAGTTTGTTTAGATTGTAATAATAAAATTAATCGTTTAAAATATACAACATGCAATACTATAGTTAAACAACTATAATAAATATGTTTAAATAAATTTTTATTATAAAAATAATTAACGGGAATCTCTAAAATAAATATATTTTTATATTTTTTCTAAACTAATAATACATTTGTTTATAAAATAACAACAGATCAGCGATTAAAAACCGGTTTGTTTTGTTTATTTTTCAATACATATCATTATATTTTCAAGGCATTATTTTACGTAGATTTCGTTTTTTCGATGCAATAAACGTCTAAAATGGTCAAAATGTCCCACATTCGATATCCTAATTAAACTAATATTCCATTTATCTACTTTCTAATTACATAATATTCTAAAAATACATTGAATCAATAACTAACAATATCATCTTTCAGCACAATTCTCCATTACTCTCCTAACGAATTCCGATTTTATTCCTCAAACTTTTACTATATTTTAAGACATGTATCAAAATATTATTCCATAATATGCATATATATTTTCCTATAAAAATTCACATGCACCACTTTGGTCCTCCATGTTAAAATACTCATATTCCTACATTTAATACGAATCAATTCCACGTGATAATTATATGAATGGCATAGTTGAGTTTTATGCAGTAAATTGAATTCCTATTATCATTAATATTAATAATAATTTTACTAAAACAATAACAGTGATAATAATCATGTGACAGACATTCATTTAAATTTTACAGAATTGGGACTATGCGTTATATATTTATTGAGTGAGACACGTACTCCGTTTGGACCGACATAATCGCCAATAATGTTTTCACATTTGTCCAAATGTCACAATCCCATCTTTCCAAATTTTGGATACTACGAAGCTTTGATCATGTTGTTGTCTTTTGTTATAAAAAATAATTATAATAAATAAGAAATAAATTCAATATTTGAATTAACAATTAGATAACACCACTTGTTTAATGACGTAAATCATGAGTAGAGTTACAAACTTATCCAATATTAGAGGTAACAAAATTGTTTATAATGAAATGTATTTGGTAGAGGAATATGACTTTGATCTTATAGATTATTGTTTGAACTCTCTATTGTAAAGTTGTTTATATGTTGAAAATGTATACCTAAATACATTTTATGATTATATTATGTATGATAATAAAGAACGCTATATTGCAGCTTAAAATGTATGTTGTATATAGAATAATGTATTAAATTTTATGTTTAGGCGAGAATCACTTAAAATTTATATGTGGATTGAGATAATTTAATTTTATAAATAACAAATAAAAATTTAATTGTTAGAAGGTATATACAAATACAATATTATATTAAAAAGCAACATAATCACGTTAAATTCAAGATATTGGCATAAAAGGTTCAATGGATCACATGTTTTACTGTAAAACTTCCACCATATTCATGTACGTTATCCCAAACAATTAATTTGATAAGTTTTTTTTTATTTCTAAAATGAATGGGGCCAAATGATATATCATTTATTCGAATAAAGATGTTACATAGGAATTTATAGTATTAAATATATAAATTTTAAATTTTATCTTTTATGATGATAATAATAATAATAATAAAAGGGCACATTTGCATCATATATTTGCATAAAATAGATAAGGCCACCAACATGTCCACCCACTTCTTACTTTATTTTTAAATCTTATTAGACTGAATTATCTAATCAAAATATATATCATTATGTATTATAATATTTTTTTAATTATAACTTTTAATAATTATTAAATTAAGAACAATCAATTCTGTTTTTTTTTTTTTGAAAAATTGTCTTTGTTGAAATGGAACATTTTGTATTGATTATGGCAATGGTATTGAAATTAATGATAGATCATTAAAAGGATAATATGTTTAAAAATAAGATTATACATAATGATAAATTATGAGATAATACGTAATTTTGTTATCGGTGTAAATTAGGTAATACATATTGAGAGAGATTATATATGTTGATTTGAGGGTTGGGTGGGGGATATGCTATAATTAGAAGATGTAACATCATCCACGTCGACAGTCTTCCAAAGAAACGTGTCCTGTTTTATATTTGACATTGCAAAATACACATCAATACATAGATATACACATCTTCACGTGAATGATGTTGTATAATAATTTATTTATAAAATAAACTCCCAAAAGGGTATTAATAATTTAATATGTATTACATCCCACTCACCTATTTCAAGAATCTCATGTTCAAAATTATAATATATATCAATCTATTTATTGTTCAAAACATTTTGAATTGAAGACTCGTAGGTAGATTTAATCATATGAAAATCATATAAAAAATAGTCGAATATGAATGATGGCTAAATAGAGCTTAGCCGAGAAAAATGTGTATTTTGCCCAAATACACAAACAAAACCAAATGGAGATGTGAAATTGCGTCTACATTCAAAAATGGAAAATCATCATTTTTTTATTTATTTTATTTATCAAACTCATTACCAAATTTTTAAGTGTTATCATTTGATTGAGATGGGAGATAAGAACGACACTTATTCGTCTTATCTCCATTATTCGTCTTATTCTCTTTTCAATGAAAAACATTTTAAAACACGTGATTTCTTTTATATTCTTTTTATTAATATATAAAATAAACTTTTTTTATATCATTTTAACTATGTATACAAATCCAACAACTATATAAAATATCGTATAATTTAGACTTTTTAAGAGTAAGTAATATCACATGTAACATGGTATAATGGAATTTTTATTCGACCAAGTGAATACATATTACATAAGACACAACGTTTGTTGTAGAACAAGATGAATATATGCATAAATTACACAAAATATTCGAATAAATAGGTATTTATTTTATTTTTAAAATTGACAAACGAATCAACCCATAAGTTGTTTGGGCCAAACCCATTTCAGACGAAGCTTAAAATATTTCTAAAGAAATGGACTTGGAGCGTTAAGACCAGACCAGTCGGCCGTGAATGAATGAATGAGCGTTCGGACCAGACGACTCGAGACGCCTCCTAAGAAGAATCTGCGTAGAGAGGTAGTTCATGTAGTGAAGATGGTTTAAGGGTCGCCTCAAGATGTTGTAGGAATTGCATAACAAGTGGGTCTGTCCATGGGGCTCCCCTCGGAGATTCATCACCGGCCACCCACCCCAGATGCCCTCCTCCCGGCGTTACCACCAGCATGCAGTTCCGATTTGCCTGAAACCCCACACACACGCTCACTTTTACTATGATCATCAGCACTCACACTTTCACTGCCATGGAAGAACCTCACCTTGATGTCATCTCGAGGGATTCCTCTGCTCGGAGCGATTGGATCATTTGCTGCCTGCAAATCATCAAACTTGTACGTTTACCACAAACCCATCATCATGGTAACAACTCCACATTTGGGCTCACCTGAATGCAAAGCAACGGAATGCAGACATGTTTGATTGAGTCCGAGCTGCTTGAGTTGGAGTAGTAGTCATCCACGGATTTGAAGCCAAATGACACTGTTACATGTTAATATCACACTCGGGCATATCAAATTCCATCTCAAGCTTCCCTTTTTCAAGATCTAATTCAAGGTTACTACTACACTCACCGCGAGTTAAACCTTCATCAAAATCCCGGACGGTCTTGGCATTTGCAGCCATAGGGATGTTAAATTCACCTCCTATGTCTTCAAACAGAAGAGCATGCCTGCAGCAGTATGAGTATTAGTGTCAATCTCTCAGACAACATCAGCATCAGCAGCATTGTTCTTGAATTACTTGTTGAAAATTGTACGCAGAGCTCTGGCGAGAGCCTTGTCATAAACGTTGTTAAAACCCTTGCGGAAGTCTTCATCTGCAATGACCAAGTTGAAAGGATTGCACAATGAAACAGCCCCAGAAAGGGGACAGTCGTGGGATTCCTGCAAGAACATTAAAAGTAAAGAATAGTTTAGTTTTCTATCCAACTCGATGGAGGATGCAATGCAAGACACCGAAAGTTTAGTCAAATGTGCTTACCTCTCCCAGATAGCGCACAAGAATATTCCCCCCGAGCGACCATCCTACAGCATACAAATTGGCATTCGGGTATTTATTGCCCACATGCCAAATTACTTCACGAATATCTCCTAAAAAGGAAGCCGAGTAGAACTGCATTATCAGTATCATAGGAAACGAACGACACTGTTTAGTCCACCAAAAAGACAATCAAATGGCAACAGAAATAGTAAGAAAAGCAAGTGAACCTGAGGAGTGGTGACAGGGCTATTTCCACAGCCACGGCTATTGAACACCACAACACGCCAGCCTTTACTTCGCGCTCTTAACAACATGTGCCTCACATACGAATCCTCACTTCCTCCTGTCAAACCTGGCTGCATTCAATTCCATTCTACATTCCCATCAATTATACGACACAAATGCCACCAATTATACGGCACATGTACAGACGAAGAACTTAGAAGCAAGTATGACACTTTAGGCAAAGATTTCAGGTGGCCATGTTTCCACTACGCATCCTAAATCCTACATTCTCAGTAGCATCACGAGACAACCAAAGGCGCCATTTTTCTCATTCAATCATCACGAAAGGACTACGCTGCTCATAATCAAACAGTTAAAGGAAAAGATCAGGTTTTCAATACCAGCAAAATGAGGACTGGAGAATCGGGAGGGAGGTTAAGTTCTTCTCCGGCGACCCAATCGAGGGCGACAGATCCCCCATCCTTTGTACGGAGGCACTCCCGGCGAAGCCTGACGGCAGGGACCGAGCGGAAGAAGGCGGCGAAGATGGTCTCCACGTGGCGGTTAAAACCCACCAGAGGAAACGCGTCGTAGGGCTTAACCAGAGAATCCTTCAGCGCCGGCAGGAAACGGTCGATTCCGCCGCCGACGACCTCCAGAGACCGGTGATGCTCGTGGCGGCGCATTTCTGAGGTTTTCGAATCCACGGCAGAGGAGGCGGAGACTGATCTCCTGAGAGAACGGATGGTGTTTATGGGCGTGGACGAGGCAAAGGCGGCTCTCACCATGACTCGACGACGGCGTCGATTTGGAGGCCAAAAGGAATGGCTACGAGTACGACTCTCTACGAGTGATGAAGCTAACGCAAAAGAGTCATTTTTGTGGCTTTCTTTTCTTACCGCGGAAAATCATTTGGTAGGAAACGTGTTACGTATTTTGCAATTAACCTCCTAATGTTTTATATTATTTTAAAAAGTACCCCAAAATAAAGACAAGGGCCCATTAGAAAATTGGGCCCAAAAACGACATGCGCTATCCAACGGTCAATATTTCATCAAGGAGGATTACATGCGCTATCCAACGGTCAATATTTCATCACATGCGCATATATCTATGGAGAAAAACGCGGACTCTGACAGAGACTTTGACTCCACCTTCTTCCTCCTCTCCCAAAACCATTTGCTCCTTCAGATCCATCTCTCGCAGCTCTTCACTTCCTCTCTCTCTCTATGGAAACCGCCATCGAAGAACCTCACTTGCAGAATGGAACCGCCATTGAAGAACCTCACTTGCAGAATGGAACCGCACCAGAGTCCCACCATCTTCCCACCCCCGATCCTCCCTCCGAATCCACCCCTCAGCAATCCGACCCTATTCCCCACGCGATTCCGGAGGATGATGTACACCCCGATATTACCCTTTCGGATCCCACTCCGGAAGGATCCGATGATAATCCGATCCCTTCAACGGAGGCCGATAAGGATTCCTCCAATGACCAGCATTCGCGACCCGCTCTCACAAAAGACCAAGGCAACAAGACTTTCACCATGAGAGAATTGCTCAGCGAATTAAAAAGCGATGAAGGAGATGGTAGTGCTAATGGTTCTGGTTCCCCCTACAGGTTTCTCTCGAATCATTTTTGGGTCTTCTTAGTTTATTCCAAGCTACAAAATTGCTATAATTTCAATGAATCTGAATGGATCTTTCTCTATATCGTATAATCTGATAATGCGCATTTTCTTCTTCGGAATTTAGTTTATTTTCCAACAAGATCTTGCACAATTTTTGGCAGTCAGGAAAGTCATTCTCAAGCGGCGGAGAGCAATCCCGCAATGGATCTTATAAACAGTATTCAAGTTAACGACGAGGAGGGGCGATCTCGGCAACGTGTTCTTGCATTTGCTGCCCGCAAGTATGTATCCCCTTAACTTATATTTGCTTTTGATTTGTATACTTTGTAGGAGATTTAACTGATTGGCTATGGGAAATTATGCATTGCAGTCTCCGTAGATGGAAGGGTAGTAAAGTAGGATTGATTGATGTAGTTTCTCATTGTGAAGGCTTGATCTTTTTATGATTATGTTGGTTTGGGCGGTGAAATCTCAAGTCCTACTGCAACTCTTCTGCAGGTATGCTAGTGCGATTGAACGTAATCCAGAAGACCATGATGCCCTATACAATTGGGCACTGATTCTTCAGGTTTTGATTTCATTTCATGCCCTATACAATTGGCTTTTGTTTGAAGAGCGGAATTGGATTCTATTAGTGCTTTGGAATCTTGAAGATTTAGACATAAGAAAGAAGGGAGCTTTGGAATAGTTGGAATGAAAAGGAAACATAAAACCATTACAAGGTTGCTAATGCACTTGGTCGTGAGGCTAAAATCTGTTGTGGCTTTTGGTTCACGTGTAAAGGGGTAGTTTCTTTGGGGAGTTTGAAAATGCCTTGGTATAGGTCGAGAAAAACGAGCTTAAACATGTTTTTCTTTCGGGCCATAAGAACCTTATTCTCAGTCATGCACTTTTTTACTGGATGAAAGCATCCTCTCGTTCTGGTACTAGAGGCATTTGCTAAACAGTCTCCGTCTCCCTGTCACAGGAAAGTGCTGATAATGTCAGCCCTGATTCGGTTTCCCCTTCTAAAGATGATTTGCTTGAGGAGGCTTGTAAGAAGTACGATGAGGCAACCCGGCTATGTCCTACGCTTTACGATGTATGTATATATGTATTCATAATCATGTTTTCTGCTTCGTATTACAAGTCTTTCTAATGTATGTGCAGATGACATGATAACCACCACATTCTTAACTACAATTGGTTTTCAAATGTTTAATAAATGAAGAGTGGTTCTTTCATAGGCTTACTATAACTGGGCGATAGCAATCTCGGATAGAGCAAAGATGCGTGGTCGTACCAAGGAAGCTGAGGAATTGTGGCAACAGGTTGGATTGGCAGCACCTTGAAAAGAATATCCTGCCATTTAACTACTATAACTATTTGTGTTCTGCTACGATGGGTCAAATGTCTGTTTCCCCATTCTGATTTCAGGCAACTAAAAACTATGAAAAAGCTGTGCAGCTCAACTGGAACAGTCCTCAGGTATGGGCGCTTCATGTACTAATTTATGACCCCAAAAACATATATATATATATATATATGTTCCGTACAGAAAAAGGTTGGATCGTGTCAATTGCATCCTTTCAACTGTATCCTTTCTATATTTGAGTCTTTTGGTTCTCTTACTTGTGTTATTTGCAGGCCTTGAACAACTGGGGACTCGCTTTGCAGGTATTTTTAGCTATCTTGATTTTGGTTGCGCTCTTCTAAAGTTTCTTGTTATATGTGGATGGTTTCCAATTTTGCCTGTTTAATTTTTTATTTGAATTTGTTAGGAACTGAGTCAAATTGTTCCTGCTCGAGAAAAAGAAAAAGTTGTGAGAAGTGCAATTAGCAAGGTGCAATCCTACTACTGAATGAACATTTTTGCATTTATTTATTTATTTATTTATAAGCCTGACTGACTCTCTTGCTTTTTCTAATGCAGTTTCGGGCAGCAATCAGGTTGCAGTTTGATTTTCATCGAGCCATATACAACCTCGGAACTGTTCTGGTCAGTAAAAAAGCCTTGAATGAAATGAGTTTTCATACATACATACATACATACATAACAGTATGGATTCCTCTGTGACCTCTTTTACATACATAACAGTATGGATTGGCTGAAGACACACTGAGAACCGGGGGATCAGGCAACGCCAAAGACATGCCTCCTGGTGAGTTGTACAGCCAATCTGCCATCTATATTGCTGCTGCTCACGCCTTAACGAAATTTACGCTATGATGTTATTTGTTCATAGGCGCGATGGATATGAAACTATTAGAAGCTCTCTATTGGAAAGTGGGAAAGGGTTAACTGGAAGTTTTTGGTGTCCCCCCAGGTTTACAGTAGCGCTTTGAGGCTGGTGCGATCCATGGTAAGTGACATTCTCTCTCTCTCTGTGTCATCATCACTTGAAGATGAAGGAAAGAAGTAAAGCGTTGAACTCTCCATTTGACAGCTACCTCTACCGCATCTCAAAATTGGGTATCTGACGGCACCACCTGTGGGAAACCCACTTGCTCCTCACAGCGACTGGAGGCGTTCGGAGTTTGAGCTCAATCAGGAGAGACTTGAACAGGTAGGTACACACACCCTGAACTCTAATAACACTTTCCATGAAAATCCACATGAAATCAAAAAGACGGGGAAATGGGTGGATGGATGTGAAAGGTGTTGAAAGCGGAGGAGGAGAGAGAAATGGAAGGAAGGCTGTCGGGGAAACGGGAGGAAGAGAAGAAAAGAGTGAAAGTGAAGATCACGGAGATAGTGTCGGTGTCGGCTTGTGCAGATCTCACTCTTCCTCCAGGCGCTGCTCTCTGCATTGATACCATCCATGGCCCTCTTTTCTTGGTAAATCAAAAAAACAAAGAACATGTCTGCGATATTATTGAATATGATGATGATGGATGATGGATGGATGATGGATGACACAGGTTGCAGACTCATGGGAATGTCTGGACGGATGGGTGGATGCGATCAGGTTGGTTTACACGATCTATGCGAGAGGGAAGAGTGATGTCTTAGCCGGAATTATCACCGCTTGATTCATCTTTTGTTTCTTACATTTATTTACATTATTCACTCTCTCCATCCATAACAAACAGACTCTAAGGCTTCTTCTTCTCCTTCATCATCATCCACTTCCCTTTCGCATTCTCTATCGCTTCTTCTCTTAACCGCAGCAGCTCTTGGAAGGACTGCTGAAACTGCGTCTCTATTGCCTTCAGTTCCATCTTCAGCTCCTCCATTTGCTCCTTCTCCGTTATCGATATGCTCGACATGCTCACATCCACCGAACTCGTCAACCAGCTCGTCACCGACTCCCCCACTGCTTTTGCCCCACCCTCCCTCTTCTTCTTGTTCCCTTCACACACACCCCCCCAATTGTACTCCGCAGATATGTCTGATTTCCCTGACTCACCCAACCTCCGCTTCATCTGATCACCCGCAGCAGCTGCTGCATTCCCGGAATTCATAACCCATGTGCCCAAACTGTTGGGATCATTTGAAGTGGAACACGACATGGATGGGCTGTTCGGACTATTTGAAATGGAACACGATATGGATATGGATGGGCTCCGCTCAGAGCTCAGCTTCACTATCAAGTCATCGATCATCTCAGCTATGACTACAACCTCTTGGGTTGACAGATCCAGGTGTTCCACCATTTCCTCCGCAATTGCCGTTGCTGTGTCTGAATTCAGATAGAACGCAAAGTGCACGATTCTAGCTTGACCTGTTAGGGGAGCCATACTCTTTAAACAAGTGAAAAAACCGAAATATAGAAACATTTTTATTTTAAATAACAAACCCGATAGGTCAGCGATACGCAGCGTCATTGCGGCCGTGGCATCGTCGCTCCTCTCCCCTCTCAACCTCAACTCTTTATTCTCAGACACCCTCTCAAGTTCAAGACTCTGACGCCGAGGGTGCTCATCATTATGATCTACGTCCATGGGGAGTCGTTCAGAATGAGGTGGATTGACAGGTCTCGTCGATGTTCCATTGGATGATGCATCTGTTGCCAGGAAAGGGTCTTTCAAGAGCTCGAGAGCACTTGGCCTTGATGAAGCAGGAAGAAGACATTTCTCTATAAATTGCTTTACTCCGCAATCATCGACTTTGCTGAGGGATTGAGGCTTTATACCCTGCAAATGCCGTGTTTCAAAGAGGGATTCTGACTTGAAAGAGAAAGGATGGAAGGACTTACAGAGGTAACCTTCTTGAAAATTTGAGCCTGGTTTCTGCATTCACTGTACGGATATTCACATGTAACCATCTCCAAGATGCACAAACCAAAAGAATAGATGTCGACCAGCTCATTGTATTCCTCTTCGTAGAGCTCGGGCGCCATGAATTCAGGAGTGCCTGAGGGTATGATGCCTAAGTTATCAGTTACAATGAACTGCCAAAGATAAGGAGGAGTCACAAGAAATGTAAAAAAATATATATATTACCAATAACGCTTCGAGCGGTGGGTTGCTGCATAACAGCGGCAAGCCCAAGATCTCCGATTTTGATCTCACCGGTATTTCCATTGACAAATACATTATCACACTTGAGATCCCGGTGGATCACCGGAGGGTTCTGAGTATGCAAATAGAGCAAGCCTCGAAGAATCTGTGTTGCCCAGTTCTTGATGGCCTTGGGATCGACCTTCCTGTGGTTCTTACGGTATCTTGGCAGAGGAAGAAATAAGAGTGTCAAAAGGGAGGAGAGAGAGGAAGAGAAAAGGGAAGGAAAGAAGGAAAGAGAGCGTACGCCCTGAGACTGCCGGAGGAGAAAAGCTCAGTGATCATATTGATGGTGTTGTGGTGATGGTCGACCCAAGAATGGAAGAGTTTGATGATGTTGGCATGGTTTAAAGCCTTGAGAAGATGAACTTCAGAATAAAGCCTTTCAAGTTGGCCAGGCATCTGCATTACATCTTCTATGCACACAAGGTTCCACGCAACTTCAATCCCATCCACTTCATCGAATGCCTTATATCTGCTTTTCAACCCCAAAGCCATCATACTCTGAACCACTTATAACATCAAAAGTAAAGACAGCTTCCAATGCTCTTCCACTTATAACATATCAAAGTAAAGACAGCATACACCGTTTTGAAGGCTCCTTTCCCCAAGATGTCATCATACTGAACCAACACATCCATTACCATCCTTGTATTAGACAATACCAAAATCCTTCAGAATTTCAACAGAATTGCGTACCCTGATATAACGCCCACTTGGATCTTTCTCCGCGAACTCCACCTCCTTTGTCGCCGATTTCCCACCTACAAATCCAGAACCCGACGCCATATACAAAGAAAAAAAACAACAAGAGAAATCCAGAAATCAGGAAGAGAGGGAGATGGAAAGGGTGCGATCGGAGAAAGCTTCACAGGCGAAGCAGTAGGAGTCGATGGCCGACCGAAAGCGAGGGCGGAAAAGGAGTTTTCCGGCGAAGTTGGATAGCGTCGGTCTTACTGGAAAGATTCCCTTCATAGTTGCACCATATTTGACCGCAGCCAAAAGAGAGAAACCGGTAGAATGTTGCGGCGGCGAAAGCGGTGGGATCAGGTCTCCCGAAGAGAGAGAGAGAGAAACAGAAAGCGACCAAATAGGGAAGTGTCAGATTCGCTGTCCTATATGATTACCATATACTATAATTATATTTTTCATAAATAAAAATACATTTATATCATCACCCAAATAAATCTTAATCACATTCTTCCATCTCCTCTATTATCACACCACCCTTCTTCTTCTTCTTCTTCTTCCTCTCTTCATTCTGCTTCATCCCTTTACACTCCCAAATCTCTTCAACCAGCTTCTTCTCTGTCACCACAGTGTTAGCCATCACCGACCACTCCTCTGGACCCTGCTCCTTCACCCAACACATCATGAAGTACACTTTCTTCTCTCCCATCTTCAGCTTCTTCTTCACCCCACTCCCGCCGTATGACCTTACTAGTACTACCACACCCTCTTTCATCATCCTCTGCACATCACACAGCAGGCATATCAAAGCCCCCCACCCAAGGGACAGCACCGTAGCTACATCCTCCATTATAGTCAATCCCAGTTTCAGACCCCCCATGTGTTTATAAGCTGCAGAGCACGTCTGCTCCAAGCTGTGTGATATCACCTCCTTCACCGTCTTTGGCTGTGCGCTCTGACTCAACACCGACGACATAGTCAGCACCATTGACGCTGAACCTAATGGATCAGACTGCCAATCCCCGTTGTAGATGCGAAGTGTGAAACAGTAGCTGTATATGATGTCCACCAAATGGAGTGCCAAAAGGGGAGACGGGGTCGTCATGCTCAGCTTACTTAAAGGGGGGAGAGGGGTATGAGGACCCCGAGGGATCATATTCTCTTGCTCAACACTTTCATCTGTGATGCATTGTACGAGTTGTGTGCCTTGTGGACTAAGAGCGATTGTCCGAGCAGAAGGCCTTAACCACCACGGTTCCCAAGGTTGGATCAATTTGCTTAGTTCTCCCGATGCCACAGCTCTTTGGAACCCTTTCCTCTCTTCCGGGCTTAAATCATCAACACTGATTTCACCTCCTGCCCAACATATGTCAAATCACTTGAAACATTTTCAGATTCCTTAAAAAAAGCAACCTCGGACACGTACCAGACAGAACCTTCTCAATCATTTCTTCCGATAGCGTTGAATCTGAAAATGGCAAACACACCAAACACACGCACACGATAAGAAAAACCACGATAAGTCTCTCTGTGCATGCATCATAACTAGAAGAATAGAAAATAGGGCATAACCATCATCCTCTTCTTCTTCTTCTTCTTCTTCCGCGTGAAACCTCTTCAATATTTCAAGCATTTTTCGTTTAGTTTGATCATCTGATCGAACTTGCCGCAACTCATCAACCACATTCTCTCTCATGAAGGACTCGGTACAGTGAACACTGTGAGACTGTAACAGCAAGCATGGGAACAACCACAATTAACGAGCGCCAGCTACATTCCTAGAGGCTTATTGTTGACTACGATTCCTACTTGACAAGTACTTGAAAGCATCAAAATCACTTCTTACATGCAGAAGATATCAACTCATGCAAACCCAACATGCATATTTATCAATGGCAGATTCAGAGAACAATACCGATGATTACTCACCTTGTAACAAGAAAGGGAACAATAACGGGAGTTGCAGCGGGGACAAGTATACTGTGAAAACTGCTTCTGGCACCTAAACAGTAAACAATGGTGGAATCAGGCATAATTCGGCTACAAAATCAACACAATACTGAATGGAAAACGGACTGCAGTGAGTAATCGTACACATGGCATATTACTCTTGACGGGGGATTCAAAGGCGATGAATTTGAAGGCTTCTCTGATGTAAGAACCGTGTTCGACATAGCGAGAGAGCGATATTGGAGAACCCTAAGAAGAAACAGAGGATTACAAAAAGATCGACCCGAAAATTATGCATGATCTAGATAGAGACCCAAGATTACAGCACAACAAGAACCAACTGAAGGAGCTCGAAATATAACGCCAAGGCAAACCTGGTCGTCGGAAGGAGACGCTGAGGCGGCGAGCGGCAGCGGAGTGAAACGAAGAACGATGGGTAGTGTGTCGGGGAGGGTTAAAGAAAGAAGATGGGGTGGGTCGTATCTCTGCGACGGCGTGTGAGAGAGGGAGAGAGAGGCAGTTATGCGGTCGATGGTGGAGAGTGAGAGGGATAGGACCAACTTCCGGCGATAGCAAATACGGCCGAAGACCGGCGAACGGTTAACCTGGGGACGGCGTGTGTGAGACGGAGAGAGAGGTAGGCGGTCGAAATGGATCGTGCAGAGAGAGGAGAGGGATCGAGTGATGTCGAGAGAGAGAGAGAGACTAAAGAGGAGGGAGAGATTTAACCTTGTGGCATTTCGATAATTAATGAAAACAATGGGGTTATTTTTGTAATTTTAACTCGGGAACAGCGGTTAATGTTGGGAATAAAAGAACCGTTCCATTGTTTGTGAGGAATATACAGAAAAGGGTAGTAGCTTATGGATGGGGTTGAGCACGTACAGATAGAGTTCAACCAAACTAAACACAATACACAATTGGGTCCTAATCAAAGATCTATTCATATATATATATATATATATATATAAGTATGCTATGGTAACTATTGAAGGGAGTCGATGAAGCTGAGAGGAAGAGAGTGGGTTTGAGAAGAATCATCCTTGGTGTCTTTGTCTTGTTGTTGGAGTTGGACGAGTGACCAGAAGACTTGTAGTCGTGTCACCTGTCGCTTTGCCTGTCATTTTCAAACACACCATTCATTCAATATACATATATATATATATAAGTATTCGCCATTCAATATATATAGTTACATTACCTCGACGATGAAATGAGCCCACATTCGCCCCTCTCGTCTTTCCATTACTCCTTTCAAGATGCTTAATCCCATCCCTTTTATTGCATCTGCAATCTCTAGGAACTCACCACCTTCCTCACATATCATCTGCATACACACACATGAATCAGAGACATACATACATGCATACATATAGATCATACATAAAGGTCAAAGACGATGCTGAACCTCAATCTGCATTTGGCCCGGGAGCTTCAAGTCCTCCACTATGATCGGACACACCACGGATTCATCCCCAACTTCAAATGCCCAAGTCGCTCCATTTCTCTCTCCTCCCACTTCTTCTTCCATAGACGCACCCTTCTGGTTTATCAGCTGCACCCATTACATTTCCAAAAAAAAGGATCAGAATTTTTTTCTTACAATTAATGCACAAATCGAAGTCGTTTCTTTTTTTTTTTAACATTACCTTTGGTTCGTAAGGTTGTTTGAGTTCTGACGCATACTTGGCGATGCTTTGCATGAAGAGCATGTGTTTGATGGTGAGATCAAGCAACGCATCGATGCTACACTGTTGGATCCACGAATCCAAAAACAACATTTAAGAATCAGATAAATCTAAACATACATTCTTCAGAGAAATCTATATGGAAAGATCCGACTTACCTTAGCGCCGTTGGGGATCATCCCTCTTAGCTCCTTGATACGGTCTTGAATCATCTGACGATCCTTAGGCCTCGCTTTCGTACTCTCTCCAGCCTTTGCTCTTTTCTTTTTCACACCTTCCTCTTGCTTCTTAGACGCCCCACACTTTGAGTTCCATCTGTATCTCTCATCAATCCTCAAACCCGACTGCCATTTTCCAAAAGTCTCAGACTTGATTAAAGGGTTGTTGTAGCTCTGCGAGGATGATGTATCAAACTTTCGCCTTTTGGTTGGATTATTCAGACAGAGATGTTCGGAGAGTCTCTGGTTCGTGACAGAACTAAAAGGATTACTGACAGTGCTGCTACTGCTGCTGTTTATGAAAGGATTACTGACTGTGCTGCTGCTGCTGTTGTTTATGAGAGGATTACTGACAGTGCTGCTGCTGCTTATGAATTCAGCGATTCCAAGCTCTGAGAACAGTCCTTTAGATGATGGACCAGAATCTGAAATGCAGGCTAAAGAATCTTGGAAATTCAATCCCAAAACATCAAAAAGGTCCTTATCACTGCCTTGGATCACCATAGATGCTTCCTGATGATCATCTGAACAATTCTCAAGAGGCTGGTCTTGAAGAAAGGCTGTATCAAATAATGCAGCGTTTTGGTGAGGCGATTCGGCGAGAAGTTGGTGAAGATCGTCGAGAGAGTAAGAGTTGAGAATGTCAAAGCCAAAATCATCGATGCATGAATCATTTGAACTTGCCGTGTCTCCAACAGTCTCGGAGATCTCGCCGATATCAAAAGTGAGAGGAGCAGGCAGGAGGGAAGATGAATGAGGCGTGAATAGCTCATCGAAGCTGAGTCCTTGAACACACTCAACCTTACACGGTTCTTCCAGCGGTACTAAAGACGTAAATAAAGCCTCCAGATCACTCATTTCAGCATCCCAATGCGAAGGAGACGTTCCTGTTATCTCATCCCTACAACCCTTTATCTCCTGAAACGCTCTTCTAATTTGATCCACTGCTTCAGGGCTCTCCGGAATCTGAATCAAAAGCACGTGATGATATGTAATACTCAAAAGATCCGCCATTGAAATGAAATCCATAGGAAGCCATGTACAAACCTTCTCGGTGGAACCTAATTGAACAACGCCCCGTGATGCAGTAGGAACCACAAGAAGAGTCTGCATCTCATGTTCAACCTGGAACTCCCACCGATGGTTTCCGGTTAAAGCAGCTTCTCCGATGATTCTGACAAAGACACAAGACATGATGAATTTATGTATATGTATATGTACATGTGTATGTGAGTGTGTAATTGTGTATATATAACTCACCCTTCGCCAAATGTATGAACCTGAAGAAGCATATCATCGAGAAGCGTACTTGATTCTTCATCGTGGTAAGCATCCTCCAATGTCAGTAACCTGTCATCGTGATTTACAAGCAACACAACACAACACACAGTTATCTTTGTTTTCTTTTTTGTAAGAAAAAAAGAAAAGCATGCAAAATTATTTAATGAAAAAAAAATCCATAAAAACTATATTCAAGACAAGAAGAAAAAGGGAGAGGAAAGTTTACGTGGAATTTCTCTGATGATAACTCCAAAGAACAGCATAAGACCATCCATGGCTGCAACAAAGGCTCTTCAAAATACCCTTAACCTCAGAACCCATCTTCTTCCTCCGCAAAATAATCAAGACCCGAAACTCGCAAACGGGTCATACACTATCAAGCGAAAACTCCCGGGTCGGATCACAGAAACCCGAATAACAATGTCCGACAATTGGATCTCCGAGTCTTATAAAGATTAAAGAAAAAGGACCAAGAATTCAGAAACAAAGACTTGACAGGTGTTGAAGTAATCTGAAGCAGAAGCAGAAGCAGAGAGAGAGAGTAAAATGAGGGTTTGCAGAAATCTGAAACACAGAGAAGGTCTTGTTCCTCTTTGTGGATTTTGCTTTTGGTTTAAGCGAAAGAGCTTAAAAAGCTTCGGCTTTTCTATATTAAACTTAATAGAACATTAAAAAAAAATATGACCTACTCTGGCTTCTATATATATATATACTTATACACGTTTCTGTCTATATAATATATATATATAAGAAAATAAATAAATAAAGGCTCGATGAAAAACCAGTAATTCGAATAAGCTTGGTGTGAGCCGGTGACAGGTAGGATTATGAGACTAGAGAGGCACCGGCTATAACCGGTTACGGTAAGTTGATTATTAACCTTTTTTTGTTGTAAAATCATTAGCTTTTATGGGATACTTATTTTTTGCTTTCTCATATTAATCTTTTAAAATATCTCATGGAAGATTTTACATAAATATGGAGATTATTTTCTTTTAATTTAATTGATTTATACTTGATTCTTCAATCAATGGTATATTTATCATTTATTTATGTATTCAATTTAAATATATATCGGAAGGCTGAATCAAAAATATTAAAATACATGATATAGGTGTGTACTTAGGAACCATGAGAATTGGTGTTGGACCAGTTTTAAATTAAATTAAGAAATAGAATTATATATATTATATTAAGACACATGTCGAGGTTATCCCCACAGGGTAAGATAATGGGACTGTGGGGTTTTTGTAGATATCATTTTTCTTTATATATATATATATATCCCTCGTTTATTGCGAGATGAATTCAAAATTAAAGCAAATATTTTTGTTTGTTTGTTTGTTTATTTATTATTAATTGTCGAAGGAATTATATTAACCAAACAAAATACACCGATTGATTAGTATCTACCCATTAATTGAATTTTACGGATTTATATATATATATATCCCTCGTTTATTGCGAGATGAATTCAAAATTAAAGCAAATATTTTTGTTTGTTTGTTTGTTTATTTATTATTAATTGTCGAAGGAATTATATTAACCAAACAAAATACACCGATTGATTAGTATCTACCCATTAATTGAATTTTACGGATTTTTAATTGCCAATAGATAATTGTTACATTAAAGAATTGTCGATAAAAATCATCTCTCTTAAATGTATCTACACCGGGTAATATACACATATTAAATATATGATATTCCTGTTTGTTAAATATTTGTACAACATATAAAAGCATCATGCATTCTATATTTATATTTATCTATTTCAATATTATATAAATCCGTAACATAAATACCATATAAATATATAAACCTATATATAATTTATAAAGGGTTTAAATATAAAAATAATTGAATTTAATGTAGGACTAACTGGTGGCATACATACTACTGAGGACGTGATCCCTCTACGTAGGGTATCCAAGGTTCGTTTATACTCCATTCTTAATCAACTAATCATATATATCATATATTCATGTGTGTTTAAACTATAATATATATATATATATAGTTAAAAAAGAAAAAGGAAAAATAATTAAAAAAGGAAAAAAGGAAAAGGAGAGGAGGGGACACCCATAATTCCTCATAATAGAAGCAAAGGTAAGATTGGGTGGCCTTAAGTGCATGGGACATGAGGTCCTTCGAATATGAGACACCACAATCTTTATTTCTTTACTCATATAATAACATATATATATATATATTTCGAATATGATTCATTTTATTCAGCACATAAACGTATATTCTTGCCGATGACTTATGTAGAACATTTTTAGGGGGCAAATTTAAAAATAAAGTCATATTCTTATATTATCATAAACATATTATAATGTCACTCGATTTTAATTATATTTTTTCTAAAACCAATTACACGGTATATCCGCCCTTATTCCATGCATATCATATACTACATTGTTTATATAATATAAACATATTAATCATTCAAATTATTTATCCAAGATGACAAATTATTAATTAATCTATAAAATTACACCATAATCTATCCATATATCAAATTTTGTCATAAATCCATTATTAACATTTTTGTTGAAAGTTTGTTATACGATGTTTCATATTAATTACAAAAATTCAACTTATATAAATTGTATATATTAGAAAGCACCATAAACATTTAAAATAATATCACGTTTATGTTATTATTTTGACATTAAATAATTTGATATTAAATATTTGTTTGTGATATACACACGATCAAATTGAATTTGAACGAGTCATAGATGTTATGACGTGTCAAAACATAATCAAATATGAAATGAAATGATTAGAAAAACTATTAAGAATATAAAAACAGTCATTTCAGTCAACTAATGAAGATTATCTTTAATATATGCAATTTGATTTTGCTTTTCTATTATAACATTAAATACATATCCCATTATATTGATGCATAATATGCTTATATTGGTAGGTGGATGATTGATCCATCACAAACAGCCACAAATATTGAAATTAAGTAGAAAGATTACAGAAAGAATAATACATAATATTGTTGTTATATAAAATGAGAAAGCATTGCAATAATTTGGTCTCTTAGACGCATCACACGCTCAATCATGTTCGATTCGAAGAAAAGTCAACGGCATCAAGATTTTCCATTAGTCTTTTTTGTCTTTTAAATTTATTTATTTAATTTTCCATTGGATTCAAACATATGGTGTCCGAAAGTGAAGAACTAAATCCAAAAGTTAGATTTTATGTTGTAAAAAAGCTTGTTTTAATATATGAGCTTTTTTATCCTTTTATTAATTATTGCCCTTTTTTCCCACTTTCCATTTTATTTATTTATTTATTTTTTGTTTATTTAGAAACCAGGAAGGAGAACCCACAATTGATTATATTGATGAGCCTAAATGATGAAATTTTCAAATTGGGACGAGATTTATTTGGACACCAAAGCATATAACAATGATTAATACATAAGAGATGGACATGATTATGACTAAAATATAGATACTCGAAATGTTCATTACATTAATTACCAAGTATTTGTTTATTTTGGTTAATATCACTAATCATCACTGAAACTATAACTAAACACAACATATATACATATATATACATACATACGTATCATAAACATCGAGTTTAGATGATCTAAATGCATTGTAAAATGAAAAGGAGAGAGGAAACCACGCTTTGTCCACATAGGGGTGGAGAAGGACCAGTCTTCCATAATGAAGCTATGTATATATATATTGGTTATGTATACTTGAAAACCCTTATACGAATATATATATATATATAATTATTTTTAGTTTGTGATTAAAGTCTCTATTGACTAATATATACGCGATTCTCTTTTTGAACATTTATCATACCGAATAAAGATTGCCAATAACTCGTAATAATGTCGTCGAAATGCTTTGATACACCAACAAAGTCAAATCATCTAACCATGAATCACCTTTATGTATACGTATATATATATATAGTAATTTGCTTTCTATATATTTATACTGCCGAAAGGATAAGTAATTTACATGTAAAGCTAAGCATTTTTGTTGTACAAATCTCAGTGCTCTAATAAAAGAGTTATTAAAGGAAATATGGGATTAAATATAATTAAAAAAAGGTGAAATAATAAAGCAAATTGATTTTAGGAATATATTGAGAAAATAAAAGGTTGAAGACAGTAATAGAAAGAAATTCACAGACTCCAAGGGCCCGCAGAAGTTACAGTGGATTCCCTGGAACCCATTCAATCATTCTCCCACATCGGACAAAACACCGTTTGTCAGAGAATGTCTCAACCCCCACTCTCCCTTTTTTTTGTCTTGTCCATTTTTTTCTCATTTAGGTTATTTTTTTGTTTTAACTCTAAGGGCCGATTTCACGGAGCATCGAGGAAGAAAAGATTCCATGTCAGCAATTTTCAACACGTGTCAGGAATTGAATGGATTGATGTCTCCATGAGCCATATTTGTCGGTCACTAGGAGGCATCGGAGCCCCTCCTGTCAGGTTATCTTTTCCCCTTTAATCTCTTTTTCACCGTTTCTTACAGAGTTAAACAGTGGTAATTTTTTTTTTATAAAGTTTGCTTATTGGGACTCACAGTCAGTTAGTGGGCCCACTTAGTGTTTCCGCCGCCACGTCACCTTATCATAGGGGTTTGATGACACGTGTCATATATAACAAAGGGCTTAATTCCCACATATACGTATGGGCTTTGTTGAGCCCAATTTTCAATTTGCGTATCATTGATATAAAAATTAATTAATTAAATTTATTAAACCGCTAAGAAGCCCAATAAAGCCCAATCTTAAACCCAAATTACAAAGAGAGAGAGAGAGTCGGAAGGCTGAAGAGCGAGAGACGTGCTCTCCCCTTTGAATAGAGAGAGAGAGAGAGAGAGAGAGATCGGAGATCAGAATTATCTCAATCAATCCTCGTTTTCGTCAACATCATCTACCGGCGATCTTTCTAATCGATTTGATCTCCTGAGAATTAGAATTTAGGAAGACTAAGGCGACTAATCAATCGGAGGGAAATCGGCGGCGGAGAATGATGTACGTGAGAGCGGTTTCGGCGACGGATGTGAATCGGAATACGGAGTGGTTCACATATCCAGGAGTATGGACTACTTACATCCTCATCCTCTTCTTCTCCTGGCTTATCGTCCTCTCCATCTTCGGCTGCTCTCCAGGCATGGCCTGGACCATCGTTCACCTCTCTCATTTCATCGTAAATCTCTCTTTTTCCCTCTCCTTCTTTGGTCCTTTTTGTTGTCGATCTGTTTGTTATGCTTCGATGGTAGATTCTGCGTTTGATTATTTTCGATTGAAGTTGATGGATTTCTACGGGATTTGGAATGTTTTGTTTAATATTTTATAGGGTTTCCGAAACTAGAGTATCGCCTCTAGTTATGCTGCTGAATACGATTGTTTACGGGTACTGAACGGATGTCTTATATTAGGAGGATCTAATTCGTCCTTGTATTAATTTCTTGGAAGCTCGAGTTATGCTTTGATATAGCCTCACAATCATTGCGAATAACTAGAGTGGAATTGTTGATTTGTAGCTTACAGTGATCATGGGTATTGTTGATTTGGTCTATACTATACTTCTCGTGAGGTGTTGTTTATTGTCTTTGAAGAAACCCGAACTCTGATCTTCTTATAGGTTACATATCATTCCTTTCATTGGAAGAAGGGGACACCATTTGGTGATGATCAGGGAATCTACAATAGACTGACCTGGTGGGAACAGATAGATAACGGCAAGCAGCTCACTCGCAACAGGAAGTTTCTGACTGTTGTTCCCGTTGTCTTGTAAGCTTCTCTTTCCTCTCAAGACCCTTTTTTTCATATCTTTATGGCATTCTATAGCAACTATGTTTGTATAGGAGAAAATGTAAGATAATGGGCATGGTTTTGCATATTGCCTTCACTAGGTATAGTTGGAAACTTTTGCATAGGTCTTCATCAAACGTTATGTTATCTGTCGTCCTCTGGTTTCATATGTTGAAAAGAATTAGAAGAGATGTTCATGCCCCCTCTTGTTGATTAAAGAAACATATAAAGAAGGAAGCCAATCTCTATGTTAAATATAATATAATATCCCTTGTTGGTAAGGTGATGGGATCGTTGTTCTTGGTTGTCATGAGTTTATGCCCCCTCTTGTTGATCAAACTTGCTTATTTAGGTGGAAATTCCACCTTCTGATTGGACTTGGTGTACTTTGTTGACACCTGACATGAGATGGAATATTGTTGATTTGGTGAGAAGGTACTTGATAGCTTCGCACACGACGGATTATCAACAACCGATGATATTCCTAAACACACTGGCTGTATTTATACTTGTGGTGGCAAAATTCCCACACATGCACAAGGTGCGTATATTTGGGATCAACGCGGACCAATGAAATGAAAGAGGGTGGATTTGGTATGGTAACTTGTAATGGCAAAGAAGACACCCCTCATTTGTCAATTTTTGGATTTTTTGTTCCATGGTTCCTCATTTCTCAGCATCTTCAGCCTTCTTTCTTTTTTTTTTTTTCCTGTTGGTTGGACGCAGATAATATCATATCCGCTTTTCTCTCTTTATTCCAAAACATTTGCCACTTCTGTGCTCCTTAGATTCATATGTATAAGTAAGCAAAACGGTTACTTTCCAACTTGAAATATGCAAAAGGCTTTCGATTTCCTTTGCCTACTTTGGGTTCTTAGTAAACCAGAAAATAAAAACCTCATCTTTTAAAGTTTTTGGTTTTAAAAATTTGATCTTTTGATACTTTGCCATGAATGGTCCTCTTCCTCTTATTCATTATCCTCCTTTTTGTTTGGGCTATTAAAAGGCTCATTTGTTTTATGACATAAGCCCATGACCTTCTCTATGAGATGTTGTGAGAGCTTTACGTCAGTAGCGGTGATTAGGCTGTTTGATGTCAGAATATGAGAAAAGATGACGTCATGTGGCATCATCATCATCCCTTGACTGTTGGTTCTGTCAAACGAGAATGACATGGCCGGTGAAGAAGTTGAGGAAATGGCCTCACCACCTTTGGGGATTGGTAAAATCAGAGCCTTTCACAATTATGGCTTACCAGTTAGGGTTTAAAAAGACAAAGGGTGGAAGAAGAGTAAATAGGATTCGTTGATTTGTTGATGATATGAATGCTTCTTTTTTTTCTTTTTCTTCTTCAAAAAAAGAAAAAGAAAAAAGGAAGAGAAAGGAATCAAGAAGAGGATTGGAGATGCTTCTTGTAGTCTTGGAAGTTGCCAGGGAAGGGTGAGATCCTGCCTTGTGCCACTGCCCATAGTTCGTCTACGCTTCCCGATATCAGGTGTTCGTCGTGACTTACCTGAAATATCCATTATTATTATACATACATTTATATTATATATATATATATATAAATGTATTATGTATCTGTACCATGCAAATACCGCCTTGGAACAGCACAAGCCCTTGAATCAGGGCTTCCACAGCATCGAGATCCTGATGATGCCAAATCACAAACATTACATTACAGCATTAGCAAAGTCCTTTCCCCAAAAGTGTAAATAGAAAGGGGAAATGTGATATATGATGACTCACGAGATGATTAGAGGGCTCATCGAGCAAGAGCAAGTGTGGCTTCTTGAATGTTATCTTTGCAAATGCAACTCTGCTTTTCTGACCCCCTTTTATGTTTGTTAAGCATTCAGAAGAAAACATTACCACAACCGTATAAATACATAATGATAATCATATCCAATTCCAAGCAAGCAGTCAGAGTAACTTACCTGATAAGGTGTACATGGGTTGCAGTGCAAGATTCCCAGTGACCCCAAAAGAACCCAAGTGAGCCCTAAGCTTCTGTTCTGCCACTCCCTGCACAATCCAAATTCACATCCAATCATCTTTTGCTTTTTCTACTTCTATCCCATCATGATAATAAGACAAGAGACCCCAGATCTCATTTGAAATAAATGCAATCAGCTTTGGCATTCAACTGACATAATTTAGCCCAAGACTCTCCAGTTCTGAATTGATTTGATCCCCCCAGAACTGAAAAAACAAAAGAAGACAGGACGAGTACAGGAACTTACTGGGTAGCAGCGCATCATATATAGAAGTGGATTTGAGGAAAGGTCTAGTCCATCAACATGGTGTTGACTAAACACAGCAATCCGAACCTGTAAAGATGATATCCACAGATCAGAGTAAAGGCAACAACTTTTGTATTCACTGAGTAGATAACATTAGGGTTGGCGAGGAAATAATACAGATAATCAAAGCTAAATGAGAAACCGAGATTTTCATTCCATATGTTCCAGAAGTATAAACGCCCAAATCTTTAGTTGGATAGGAAGAGCTAAGGATGAAGTTTCCTGTACCTTAGCTGATCGAAAAACTGTCCCAGAACTTGGTTGCAGATCTCCAGATATAAGTTTGAGTATAGTTGATTTACCAATACCATTGGGCCCCACCACTGTAAATTCATGGGAAAAGAAATGTTGGTTACTCTTTACAATACCAAGAATTATGGTAGATGGTTAATTGATTACTAAAAAAACTGATATTAATCCACATGATAAAAAAAAAAAAACATCAGAATCCAGGGGGGAAATCCTACTTACTCGCAACACGACTATCAAGATCTATACCAAAATTCAGATTCTTAAACAACAACGGACCACCAGGGTAACCGAATGAAGCATCACTGCAGAAAAAAATAAATGAAAGAGAAAATATATCAATGTGATCTCTGCATGCCTAGATATCAAAACCAGAGATGTTTATTTCAGATCCCCACGGAAGTAGTTTCTGGGATTACAAACCTGAAACTAATTATAGGGGGACCAGGCCTATCATCTGGAGTGGGGAATTCAAATTTGTAGCTGCATGAGGAAACAATGAGAGAATATAATTATCTGCTGAAGCTGAGTACAAATTTGAGTTGTTAATGTGTTGCATAAGTTGGGAACAGAATGTATTCTCTTACTCTGGATCATTAATAACTTGATCCACATAACCCATTCGATCCAACGCCTGAGTCATTGGCAAAAATAATGTTTAGTGCAGCACTGATAATCAAAGTAAGACCAGGTACAGAATGATAACAGTAGCGGTTCACACCTTAATTCTTGACTGAACAAGAGATGCCCTTTTCGCGTTGTAACGAAATTTATCGATGAATGCCTACAACATCAAAGAAGATTTGAAAAATCAAATCGCAGTTCCACTTACGAAAACTGCTAGACGAAAGAGAGAACTCTGAGAGATGACAGAGGAAAGCCAAATATATTATTGCCATGAAACCAAGAAAGAACCAGTGTGTTGTAAAGGAAAGACCATGAATTCAACTATAAAATGAAGAAAAAAATTTAGGAGTCCATTTCGAAGAAATTGGAACGAACCTGCATATGTGACCTCGCACGTTCATTTGCCTCAAATGCTTTATGTTGATTCTTCACCTGTTCCTCCCGTGTTCTTTCAAAAGTGTCATAATTTCCTTTGTAAGTAGTTAGTTTTTGCTGTTGCAAATGGATGATGTCTGTAACCACCTGCAACCAACACAAATGTCTCATGTGTCGGGAGATATTGGAAAAAGTCTAACAGCAAAAGACATATAGGCGTACCGTATTCAAGAATTCCCTAGCGTGGGAAACCACTATCACTGTTTTTGGCCACTTCACCAGATATGTTTCCAACCACAAGACAGCATGAAGATCAAGATGATTCTGCCAAAAGAATGTATAACATGTTTTATATTCAAAAGATTTAAGACAAGGAAAACATAACCTTGTACACAAGAAGGGAACCACATTTAAAAAACTCACAGTGGGTTCATCAAGCAGCAACAAGTCAGGCTCTATAAACAGAGCACGGGCAAGTGCAATTCTCATTCTCCATCCTCCAGAAAAAGCCTTTGTAGGTTTATGCTGCATTTCTGACGTGAAACTGAGCCCCTGTAAGTAGTTCAGCAAACACAGAACACAGTTAACATTTATAATAAGATAATAACAGCTGAAACGGGAAATAGTGCCAAAATTTAGCTTTTGCAGTGATGGGTCATGACTTATGTTCATGTTCCCTGTTTTTATCCAAGTAAGGCATGCATAAGTTGTGGTAATGAGGCACTTACAGCAAGAATGCTAGCCGCACGAGACTCTGCAGAATAAGCATCAATCGCATCAAGCCTTTTGTATATTTCTTCAAGCCGTTGAGAAATAAAATCTTTATCAGCCACTCCATTGGAATGCATTTCGTCCTTTCCTGTTGTTCCTTCCAACTCCAGTTCTCTCTTCAGATAATAAATTTGAGTCAGCATAACCGCTAAAGAGCAATGAAACAACAACTAGAAGAGCACCCAAGACATAGAAAAGCCAAGGCCAGGAAAACATGGTTTCTTTATATGTAACTTAAGCCGAAGGCTAACCTGCTTTGCTAGCAATTGAGCTTCTTCTTCAAGCAGCTTCGTTCTTTCAAAATCAGAGTTAAGAACACATTGCAAAGCGGTTGTATCATCACCAACCACTTCTTGTTCGACATGCAATATCTGGCAATTGCGAGGAATACCATCTATAGCATGCATAGCCATATACCTCAGGAATGTAGTTTTACCAGTACCATTGCGTCCTACAAGACCTGTCAATCAACCAAAGAAAACAAGGTCACATTCTCAATCATCTCTTTTTTTTTCCTTTCTATGGACGAGAAATAGGATGTATAAGAAAATGAAAATCAAACCCACCATAATGGCGTCCAAAAGAGAGAGTAATTGTTCCATCTACAATCAGATCACGGCCTCCAACGGAAATATTGAAGTTCTCCATATGAATATCCCTGACAGATGGACCACCACCAGTGTCATGATTGACACATACGACGGGCATCCCTGCTTTAACTGCTTCCATTTCAGCAACATGCTTCTGGTATTGTGCCTGCATTAGCAGATAACCAGTAACAGTGAAGGGAGAATGATACAACCTTTAGTATATACATAGACGTTTGGTTGTTTGCATTCTTGTATTCTCGGTTTAGTTACGGAATTAGAAGTTTCTATAATTGATATAACGAAGAGTATTGGGATCGAAATTAGGAGGAGGGATTCGATTTGGGTTTTGAGGGATTGTAAGGGAGTGATCAGCATCACTAGGTAAAAGGCTCTCTCTGTGTTTCTGGGTTTAAGCTGAATCAAGCTTCTTTGTTCTTATCAGTTACGACAAACATTAACACTATTCACAGACGAAAACCTTCTAAGGCAGAATTATGGCCATGCACTCTAACATAAGCTATACCCCATCTGTAAAGGGCTCAAAAAAGAAGAAAATATTCTTGTTACTTGTCATATTTCTTACCTCTCGTTGGCGCTCCTCCTTTTTCTTTCTCCTTTCTATCTTTTGTTTGTCACGTTCCGACAGCAACGGACCATCTATCGGCTCTGGCTTCTTCTTGCGCACTTGTTCTTCATCCATACCATCATTCATCCGTACGGGCATTGCAAGACTCCTCACAGCCGGTTTAGGTTTCACCAAACCATGTTTTCCAAACCTATCCGACAGCTTGCTACAAACCTACAGCAGATCAAATAGAAAATAAACAAAACGTCCCCACAAAAAGAGAACAGAGATACAATAAAATTCTTCTATATCCATCTCAAAAAAAGAAAACTTTCACCCAACCAAGGAAAAAAAACCCTATATCTGTAGCTTACAAAATTCCCAACAGGGGAGAACATTTTCAATACTGCTACTATGAAATACTATAAATTTCGGAATCGTTTCAGTACACAAATTATTTACAGGAGAGGCAGGTTGAATTCCAATCAAGAACCAAATTCACACGAAACCCAGGTTCCTACAGTTAATCAGAAGATTGAAAACTAATCACGTTCTTGCCAATTAGCAACCTACGATTATATGCTTACCATACGGCACTCTTCAAAATCGGAGACGCAACCGGCGGCGACAAGGAGCTCACCGACAGCATCAAAGGCGCCGTCACCATCGTCACCGAAGTCGAAATCCTCGTCGGCGAGGACATTGATGATGTAGTCCATGATAGGTTCGTCGACATCTTGTGCTCCACGACCGAGCACATCGTGCACCACCGTGCTCGCCACTTCGGTCATGGTAGAGATCCAATTTCAGTTTTTGCCTCCGCTTGTAGGAAGAGAAAACAGCAGCCAAAATGTAAAGAGAAGGAAATTTATCTAAGACTGGATATCCGGGTCGAATAACCGACCCAATTGAAGGAATATATACCTAATGACTAGTGGGCCTGGAAATACTTAGGCCCATTATACCTTAATGAATAGTGGGCCTGCAAATACTTGGGCCCATTATAGAACTTTCTAAGTGGGCTCTACAGGCGGTGTTGTATGTGGAACCGGTTGTATAAAAGCCTCCGGTTCGCGGGTCTTACCGGTTTCAATTGTGTCGGTTCGCGCTTCAACCGGTCAGACTGGTTTAAATTGTGTCGGTTCGCGGGTCTTACCGGTCTTATACGGTGAGACGACGAGACGAACCAAACCAGTGGCTTCTTCTCTGAATCGCAGAATCAAATCAGTTCATGTTGAGAGGGACGTCGAATCTCACTTCTGCTCTCTCATTTCTGCACTCTCTCTTCCTTCTCCTTGAATCCGATTCGTGCTTATCTTTTTTGGGCGAAGAAGATGAGGCTGTTGAAAGTCGCAACCTGTAACTTGAATCAATGGGCCATGGATTTCGACTGCAATTTGAAGAACATTAAGGCATCGATCGCTGAGGCCAAGGCCGCCGGTGCTGTCATCAGGCTCGGTCCCGAGCTTGAGATCACCGGCTATGGCTGCGAGGATCATTTCCTCGAGCTCGACACCGTAACGCACGCGTAAGTTTCCCGCTTCAAATTGAGTTGATTTTTGTTGTCCAATTCGATGCACGTGAGTTCCAAATTGGGAGTTGCGATCATGGTACTGGATTAAAACAACCAATTGGATACATTTCTTAAGTAAGCATGATTGTATTTGGCAGGTGGGAGTGCTTGAAGGAATTATTGATTGGTGATTGGACGGATGGAATATTGTGCAGCATTGGAATGCCTGTGATTAAAGGATCGGAGCGGTACAATTGTCAAGTCTTGTGTATGAACAGAAAAATCATAATGATAAGACCAAAAATGTGGCTTGCCAACGATGGAAACTATAGGGAGCTGCGGTGGTTCACAGCTTGGAAGCAGAGAGAGCAGCTTGAGGACTTTCACCTTCCTACTGAAATCGCAGAGGCCTTGTCACAGACGTCGGTTCCTTTTGGCTATGGTTACATCCAGTTCTTGGACACGTAAGTCTGGAATATGTTGATTTGATTTTAGGAAAATGGGTGACCCTGATTTGGTTATAGGCTATGCACTCCTTAATCATTGTGTGTGACTCCGAACTGTGTCAATATATTTCTTATCAGAGCTGTTGCTGCTGAAGTTTGTGAGGAGCTGTTTAGTCCGGTTCCTCCTCATGCTGAGCTCGCATTGAATGGGGTGGAGGTCTTCATGAATGCCAGTGGAAGTCATCATCAATTGAGAAAGTTGGATCTTCGTATGCGTTCTTTTATAGGGGCTACTAATGCTCGTGGAGGGGTGTACATGTACAGTAATCACCAGGGATGTGATGGTGGCCGCTTATATTACGGTACTTAAATATTGTTAAATGAACTCTGCTGGATTAAGATTTGCCAAGGAGGGACACTGCTGCGTTTTAAGTGATAAAACCAATTTATACGTATAATCTTGTTTTGTCCATTGCATACTGAGCTTAAGTTTCTTATTCTTGGTTTCAACTACAGATGGATGTGCATGCGTTGTTGTAAACGGGGATGTTATTAGTCAAGGCTCACAGTTCTCCTTGAAGGACGTTGAAGTCGTGGTTGCACAAATGGATCTGGATGCAGTATGCCATAGATCCCAAGATATATCATTTGCTGTTTCTTGATAAATCTAAGATAAAATTTCTAAGATAATTTTTTTTTATGCCTGATGAAGGTTGCTAGTCTTCGCGGATCTTTAAGTAGTTTTCAGGAACAAGCAAGTTGCAAAGTCAAAGTATCTTCAGTAGCCGTGCCCTTGAAGTTGACACAATCCTTCAACCTGAAGGTTTCACTAAGCAGTCCGAAGAAGGTCCACAATTCTCAAATACTTCTTCCGATGCATTTGGGTTATACAATTAGCATTTAAAATTTGATCACTTCAAGACACATATTGTATTGTATGTAGATCATGTATCACTCTCCAGAAGAAGAAATTGCCTTTGGACCTGCTTGCTGGCTATGGGACTACCTGAGAAGAAGTGGGGCTTCTGGGTTTTTACTTCCACTTTCTGGTGGAGCAGACAGCTCCTCTGTGGCAGCCATTGTTGGCTGCATGTGCCAACTTGTTGTAAAAGGTAATCCATTTTCAGATGATTGATTTTTTATGGGTTTATTAATTTTCTCAGATTATACCATCTGATCATGTAGATATTGCGAGTGGAGATGAGCAAGTAAAAGCTGATGCGATACGAATTGGAAATTATATTGATGGGCAATTTCCCACTGACAGTAAAGAGTTTGCAAAACGCATATTTTATACTGTTTACATGGGATCTGAAAACAGGTAATACTCATTGATGTACAAAAGCCAATACCTTTTTTGTTGTTAGAAGTTCTTAGATTATGTTCATGCTATAATGTAATGATGAATGTATTAGCTTTTCAGTTTGCAATTGACATAATCTACTTGATTTTGCAGTTCTGAGACGACCAAAAGACGTGCAAAAGATTTGGCGGATGAGATTGGTGCTTGGCATCTTGATGTTTGCATAGACGGCGTTGTCTCTTCCCTTCTAACTCTATTTCAAACTCTTACAGGCAAGAGGCCGCGGTATAAGGTAACAAAATTGAACATCTTTGCATAGAAATATGTATATTGTAATGGAAAAGCACATGACTAGTGGTTTTTGGATAGGTGGATGGAGGATCAAACATAGAGAACCTAGGGTTGCAGAACATTCAAGCTCGGATAAGAATGGTGTTAGCCTTTATGTTGGCATCTCTCTTGCCTTGGGTTCATAACAAACCAGGGTTTTATCTTGTCCTCGGTAGCTCCAACGTGGATGAAGGATTGCGAGGATACCTAACGAAGGTAACAGTCCGACTATATCAATCAAAGGGTGAGTGGTTATTTTGAGCTAATTTCTTAGGGTTTCAACAGTATGACTGCAGCTCAGCAGACAT
This sequence comes from Gynandropsis gynandra, assembly GCA_036759665.1. Lineage (NCBI taxonomy): Eukaryota > Viridiplantae > Streptophyta > Magnoliopsida > Brassicales > Cleomaceae > Gynandropsis > Gynandropsis gynandra. The sequence goes on along the minus strand of CM071865.1, from coordinate 50,329,865 downwards.
AAACCCCATAGGAAGTATAAGTAAGCAGGATCTGAGGATGTTCTTAAGGTGGGCTGCAACGCATCTCGGTTACTCATCGTTGGCAGGCATAGAAGCTGCTCCACCAACGGCTGAGCTTGAGCCAATCCGTTCTGACTATACTCAGGTAATACATTGATAACTAAAAACAAGAAAATTGACATGGTTACATAATCATATGATTGGAACAGTTGGACGAGGTTGACATGGGAATGACATACGAAGAGCTCTCCGTCTACGGAAGGCTGAGGAAGATATTCCGTTGTGGTCCGGTTTCCATGTTTAAGGTAAAGGATTTTGTGATGAGAGAGAGAGAGAGAGAGAGAGAGAGAGAGTAAATGAAGGATTTGGTTGAATTGCATAAATGGTGTGGGTGCAGAATCTATGTTACAGATGGGGAACAAAGCTAAGTCCATCGGAAGTGGGAGAGAAAGTGAAGTACTTCTTCAAGTATTACTCTATCAATCGGCATAAAATGACAGTCCTCACACCTTCCTATCACGCCGAGGTCTTTATTCTTATTATTCCAACTCCTTTTCATTTATAATGTTTTCTTCACCCACTAATAATATCTCATTTTCTACAAAAAGAGTTACTCTCCGGAGGACAACAGATTTGATCTGCGGCAGTTCCTTTACAACAGTAGATGGCCTTATCAGTTCCGCAAGATCGATCAACTTGTCGACGACCTTAACGGCCATGATGTCACCTTTGCGTCAAAGCCTGACATTGGAGTTGTTGCTGCAAATTCCGGTGATCCAAGCGCCGGTTTATGATAATACCCAATTTTAGTCCTTATATGTCTTTTAAGTTATATAAAAACCTACTTTTGTTCATGGAGTGAAACGGAAGTATCACTTCAATTTACCTTTCCAAAGTACTACAACACTCTTTTTTTAAACATCATTCACTAAATTTCAGAAAACAATAAAGAAAATAAAAAAAAGATTGAAAAAAGTTGTCATCTTCTCATCCTCAAAACTTCACAGCTACTATAATCTTTTCACCTCATCAATCAACGTCTCTTCTACAGCTCGTCGTGAGACTCATCTTCTTCGTCTGTGGCTGATTCTCCGCCAGGAGCCCCACCGGACCTCTGGTAGACAGCGGTGATGATGGGGTTACAGACCGCCTCCACCTCCTTGAGCTTCTCCTCGTAGTCTTCCTTCTCGGCACTCTGGTTATCGTCCAACCATTCCAAGGCTTCCTTCACGGCCGTCTCGATCTTCTCCTTCTCGTCAGACTCCAATTTGTCTGCCAACTTGTCCTTGTCGCCCACTTGGTTCTTCATGTTGTAAATGTATGTCTCAAGGCTGTTCCTTGCATCGATTCTCTCCTTCACCTTTTTATCTTCTTCTGCAAACTCTTCTGCTTCCTTCACCATTCGTTCGATTTCCTCCTGACTTAGACGACCCTTGTCGTTGGTGATTGTGATCTTCTCGGATTTGCCAGTGCCTTTGTCCTCTGCTTTCACGTTCAGAATACCGTTTGCATCCACCTCGAATGTCACTTCGATCTGTGGAGTGCCTCTGTTGAACCCAAAATAACGGTCCTCCGTGAGACTCCTTTTAACAAAGCATTCAACTTTCACAAGGAGGAAGCATTATATAGTTGGGGACGGAAACAAACCTTGGGGCCGGGGGAATTCCAGAGAGGTCAAACTTCCCGAGAAGCCTGCAGTCCTTGGTCAGACTCCTTTCACCTTCAAAGACCTACAAAGGGTCCAATGAATTTAGATGAAATCCATGCCATGATCTAAAGAAAGCTGCCATGGACAGACCAGACTCAGTACCTGAATGGAGACAGTGGTCTGCTGGTCTTGGTATGTGGTGAAGACTTGAGATTTCTTGGTCGGAATGACAGTGTTCCTCGGGATCAATTTGGTCATCACCCCACCGACAGTCTCGATACCGAGAGTGAGAGGAGCAACGTCGAGAAGAAGGATATCTGAAATACACAATACTCCATTCACAAATTGATGCATGCAAGCCAAAAAGGGGATAATACTGTTATAATATTGGAAAACAGCCACGCATACCTTTGGTCTCGTCACCACCCTCTCCGCTCAATATACCACCCTGAACAGCAGCACCATAAGCAACAGCCTCATCGGGGTTCACACCCTTGTTTGGCTCTTTGCCGTCAAAGTAGTCCTTCAGAAGCTGTTGAACCTTTGGGATCCTGGTACTTCCACCCACAAGCACAATTTCATCGATCTGGCTCTTCTGAAGACCAGCGTCATCCATGGCCTTCTTCACCGGTCCCATGGTCTTCCTGAACAGATCGTTGTTCAGCTCCTCGAAGCGAGCTCTTGTGAGAGGCTCAGAGAAATCAGTGCCGTCAAAAAGGGACTCAATCTCAACCCTGACTTGGTGCTGGCTGCTAAGAGCTCTCTTGGCTCGCTCACACTCCCTCCTAAGCTTACCCAGAGCCCTGTTGTCCTTGCTGATGTCCTTTCCATGCTTCTTCTTGATCAACTTGATGAAATACTCCATGATCCTCTGGTCAAAGTCCTCACCTCCCAAGTGGGTGTCTCCATTTGTGGACAGAACCTCAAACACACCGTTGTCGATGGTCAAGACACTGACATCAAAGGTACCACCACCAAGGTCGAAGACGAGGATGTTCTTCTCCCCACCTTTCTTGTCCAGACCATAGGCAATAGCAGCAGCTGTAGGTTCGTTGATGATCCTAGCAACATTGAGTCCTGCAATAACACCGGCATCCTTGGTGGCCTGCCTCTGGGCGTCATTGAAGTAAGCTGCGTAGAAGGGAAGAGAATACGGTTCACTTCACTATACAGATATCTCCACATCAAGCATCATAGATTACAGAAAACAGAGTTATTTCAGCACACCTGGAACAGTGACAACGGCATCCTTGATTTTCTTTCCAAGGTAAGCTTCGGCTGTCTCCTTCATCTTAGTCAGGATCATGGCACTGATCTCCTCTGGACTGAAGACCTTGGTCTCACCATCCTTGATCTGCACTTGAATGTACGGCTTGCCGTCCTTGTTCACAATCTTGTAAGGTACAAGCTTCATGTCCTTCTGGACCTCTTTGTCTTCGAATCTACCAGAGAAAAACATTTTTAGCAACATTTCTTACTGAGGGGAACAAACCCAATAAGAGGCACGGAGAGAAAATGGTATTACTTTCTTCCAATCAATCTCTTGACGTCAAAGACGGTCCTCTCGGGATTTACGGCAGCTTGATTCTTCGCAGCCTCACCAATAAGCCTCTCGGAATCGGTGAAAGCCACCCAGGAGGGGGTAATACGGTTACCTTGGTCATTGGCTATGATTTCCACATGCCCATTCTTGTAAACACCAACACAAGAGTAGGTGGTACCAAGATCTATCCCTATAACTGTTCCCAACTTTGTGGCCTCTTCTTTCGCAATGGAAGCATACAAACATCCTGAAGCATTCAAAATTTTAACAAGCATAGCTCATATTAGAGGCTACTGAAACTACATCATCCATTGCTTAACGAGGGCCTCGTTCCAGATAACGATGAATGGTCACCACATTAACATGAAAAGGACAACAAATGGAGAGTAATCACGGACGATATCCTAACAATGGCTAATGCACTACGAAATTCAATACCACAGGAAACCAAATCTCAGATTCTCTCGCAGCATTGTACATAAGCTCACTAAAATCACGAAAACTACAAGTTGCATCAGATTTGAGCATTGCGATCGAACATAGAAGTAACAGCATATATAAAACTAGCGATCCCAAAGATCACCAGAAAGATGATTTCCACCGAACTAAATCGAGCGCAGAAAACAGTGATCCAAACACACACTCAGAAACACGTACAGATCCAGACGAAAATGCAGTGGATTTCGAAATCACTCACCGAATAAGACGATCGCCAACACAACCGCACCGCGTGCGCCGAACGAACGAGCCATGGCGAGTAGTATCGTTCTCTCTCTCTCTCTCTCTCTCTCTCTCACTTTGCCCTGTGGAACTGAGTTTTCGTTCCGAGTGGGGGCGTTCGAGGCTTATATAGGTCGGGCAACCGAATTCCACGATGGAGAAGTTGCTTATTATGGAAGGCGATGAAGTAGAATCATGTCATCTTTGATGACGTGGACCAATCATATTACTCCAATCTAATTCTCTGGCCAATTAAATTTCATCCTGTGTTGGGGAGATCCTGGCCGTTTATTTCTCCCCGTTTTTACGTGTCTTGTCGTGCTGCAACTAATTTAAAGATCATATTCGACCACTTTACTTTCCGTCGTTTATTCTTCTTAAATTAGAACTGCGTGTTGTTTATTATGCATTAGAACGGCAGCACAATATAACCGGGCTTTGAATGAATCGTCAGGGCCTTAAATTAAAGCCCATTAAACCATTAATTCGAATTAATGTTTTGAATTATTTCTTTTTTGGTATCTGGTTCACAGGTTTCGTAAAATGATGTAAACTAATTGGTTTGGTTCGGTTTATCTAGATTTTTTATATGAATAAATTGAAAAATCTCATATCATTTAATTTTAAAATTTTAAAAATTTAAAATTATCAAATCAAATTTTAAAAAATTATAAAAATATTAATTTATGATAGTTGTTTAATATTAAAATATTAAAAAACTACAAATTTATAGATATCAAATACAATACGAAAATATAAATATTTTAAATTTGATCATTCGTAATTTTATTCGAATTATTTTTCATATTTCTTTTTTAATAATGGTTTCTTCATTTCTTTCAAATTATATAACAAATTTGTAACATCTTCGTCTCAGAACTATCTCGGGTCTAGGTGACCGTCCACCATTACCCCGAGCGATGGTCATATATATCAATACTCAAACGCATTTATAAAACAAAATAAATGATTTATTCCGAAATAAAAATGGTTCGGACCATAAAGCAAATGAAAAACGTAAAAATCATAGTCACGGTAAATAAATACAATAAATACGAAATACAAAATAAAACTCATCGAGACCTCTTACACGCCTCTTTCATCAATCTGAGTTCTCACGTTGTTGTTCAACTTCATTACTCTTTTTCCTCGTCATATCTTGTCTATCCATGACAGGCCACGAATAGGATAAATACGAAATACGCATTCTGTGAGATCAATACGTGTACGACTCTGCACCACGCATTCTCAAACTCTAAACTAAATAACATAAGATAACGATCTATCCAAGGTCTAAACTAAAGACATACAGGCAACTCTACCCCAACCCGACTGAGTATTAGTACCACAATGGATCATAACACGGAGTCCACACGATTCAAGTTCGGACATACGCTCGCAGAGTTCAAAGGACCCTATCACATTGAAGATCTCGCAAGAACACAATGTAACCCAATCATCAGTAAAATACAACGATATCGCTCGAAAGATTACCACAACCACAACACGGTACGACGTTGGCAGATTCACATATCTGACTAATTTGACGCTTCGTCGCTCGAAAGGTTACCGTAACCTCAGCACAGTACGATGCCGATCCAAATCTAAATGTCGCAATACTAATGTAGTCGATCACATACTTCTCACGTGACAACTTTCACCGATACGAGCGTACACGTTTTCTTCCAAATGTTCGAATGTGAAATGATCCGATGATCGAGCACACTAACAAAATGTTCATTTGGCGTTAACACCGAACCAATAACCGTGGTAAAAATCTCTTTCTTGACGATTTATTACATTGAACTTTAATTTAGTATTAATGCATTCGATACTTGTTTCTCTTGAAAGTCACCTACACCCTATTATCATCTTATTTATTGCTTTTTCAAGGCTAACCAAACAAGAATCAATATTGGGTTCAAGTCCAAATTAATCCATCTCATTCCAAAGTTTGCACTTTTAACGCTTTTTCATTTGATCATAATCTAAATCGTTTCTTACATTAATTGTAAATGCAACAACTTATGCACTCTTAAGGAGCAAACGAGAGTGAGTTATTGCAGCCACAAGAACAGATACACTCAACAACATCCCAATGGCTTCATTCATTTCAAACCCACTGAGTTCCATTTTGGTCCAAAACCTCTCATTAATCACTAAACAAATCCAAATACAAAGTTAACAAACACTTCAGCTCCATTCACACATTCCCATTTCCTTTCTAATTCCATCTATTCCCCTAAAGTTCCCATACCAAAATATTGATAAGATAAACCTTCCCTTTCTTTCTCATCCTCAAAACTTCATACCTTATCAATCAACGTCTCTTCTACAGCTCGTCGTGAGACTCGTCTTCTTCGTCTGTGGCTGATTCTCCGCCAGGCGCCCCACCAGACCTCTGGTAGACAGCGGTGATGATGGGGTTACAAACTGCCTCCACCTCCTTGAGCTTCTCCTCGTAGTCTTCCTTCTCGGCACTCTGGTTATCGTCCAACCATTCCAAGGCTTCCTTCACGGCCGTCTCGATCTTCTCTTTCTCGTCAGACTCCAATTTGTCTGCCAACTTGTCCTTGTCGCCCACTTGGTTCTTCATGTTGTAAATGTATGTCTCAAGGCTGTTCCTTGCATCGATTCTCTCCTTCACCTTTTTATCTTCTTCTGCAAACTCTTCTGCTTCCTTCACCATTCGTTCGATTTCCTCCTGACTTAGACGACCCTTGTCGTTGGTGATTGTGATCTTCTCGGATTTGCCAGTGCCTTTGTCCTCTGCTTTCACGTTCAGAATACCGTTTGCATCCACCTCGAATGTCACTTCGATCTGTGGAGTGCCTCTGTTGAACCCAAAATAACGGTCCTCCGTGAGACTCCTTTTAACAAAGCATTCAACTTTCACAAGGAGGAAGCATTATATAGTTGGGGACGGAAACAAACCTTGGGGCCGGGGGAATTCCAGAGAGGTCAAACTTCCCGAGAAGCCTGCAGTCCTTGGTCAGACTCCTTTCACCTTCAAAGACCTACAAAGGGTCCAATGAATTTAGATGCAATCCATGCCATGATCTAAAGAAAGCTGCCATGGACAGACAAGACTCAGTACCTGAATGGAGACAGTGGTCTGCTGGTCTTGGTATGTGGTAAAGACTTGAGATTTCTTGGTCGGAATGACAGTGTTCCTCGGGATCAATTTGGTCATCACCCCACCGACAGTCTCGATACCAAGAGTGAGAGGAGCAACGTCGAGAAGAAGGATGTCTGAAATACACCATACTCCATTCGTAAATTGATGCATGCAAGCCAAAAAGGGGATAATACTGTTATAATATTGGAAAACGGCCACGCATACCTTTGGTCTCGTCACCACCCTCTCCGCTCAAGATACCACCCTGAACGGCAGCACCATAAGCAACAGCCTCATCGGGGTTCACACCCTTGTTTGGCTCTTTGCCGTCAAAGTAGTCCTTCAGAAGCTGTTGAACCTTTGGGATCCTGGTACTTCCACCCACAAGCACAATTTCATCGATCTGGCTCTTCTGAAGACCAGCATCATCCATGGCCTTCTTCACCGGCCCCATGGTCTTCCTGAACAGATCGTTGTTCAGCTCCTCGAAGCGAGCTCTTGTGAGAGGCTCAGAGAAATCAGTGCCGTCAAAAAGGGACTCAATCTCAACCCTGACTTGGTGCTGGCTGCTAAGAGCTCTCTTGGCTCGCTCACACTCCCTCCTAAGCTTACCCAGAGCCCTGTTGTCCTTGCTGATGTCCTTTCCATGCTTCTTCTTGATCAACTTGATGAAATACTCCATGATCCTCTGGTCAAAGTCCTCACCTCCCAAGTGGGTGTCTCCATTTGTGGACAGAACCTCAAACACACCGTTGTCGATGGTCAAGACACTGACATCAAAGGTACCACCACCAAGGTCGAAGACGAGGATGTTCTTCTCCCCACCTTTCTTGTCCAGACCATAGGCAATAGCAGCAGCTGTAGGTTCGTTGATGATCCTAGCAACATTGAGTCCTGCAATAACACCGGCATCCTTGGTGGCCTGCCTCTGGGCGTCATTGAAGTAAGCTGCGTAGAAGGGAAGAGAATATGGTTCACTTCACTATACAGATATCTCCACATCAAGCATCATAGATTACAGAAAACAGAGTTATTTCAGCACACCTGGAACAGTGACAACGGCATCCTTGATTTTCTTTCCAAGGTAAGCTTCGGCTGTCTCCTTCATCTTAGTCAGGATCATGGCACTGATCTCCTCTGGACTGAAGACCTTGGTCTCACCATCCTTGATCTGCACTTGAATGTACGGCTTGCCGTCCTTGTTCACAATCTTGTAAGGTACAAGCTTCATGTCCTTCTGGACCTCTTTGTCTTCGAATCTACCAGAGAAAAACATTTTAGCAACATTTCTTACTGAGGGGAACAAACCCAATAAGAGGCACGGAGAGAAAATGGTATTACTTTCTTCCAATCAATCTCTTGACGTCAAAGACGGTCCTCTCGGGATTTACGGCAGCTTGATTCTTCGCAGCCTCACCAATCAGCCTCTCGGAATCGGTGAAAGCCACCCAGGAGGGTGTGATACGGTTACCTTGGTCATTGGCTATGATTTCCACATGCCCATTCTTGTAAACACCAACACACGAGTAGGTGGTACCGAGATCTATCCCTATAACTGTTCCCAACTTTGTGGCCTCTTCTTTCGCAATGGAAGCATACAAACATCCTGAAGCATTCAAAATTTCAACAAGCATAGCTCATATTAGTGGCTACTGAAACTACATCATCCATTGCTTAACGAGGGCCTCGTTCCAGATAACGAGCCTAATGCATTAACATGAAAAGGACAACAAATGGAGAGTAATCACGGACGATATCCTAACAATGGCTAATGCACTACGAAATTCAATACCACAGGAAACCAAATCTCAGATTCTCTCGCAGCATTGTACATAAGCTCATTAAAATCACGAAAACTACAAGTTGCATCAGATTTGAGCAGTCCGATCGAACATAGAAGTAACAGCATTTATAAAACTATAGCGATCCGAAAGATCACCGGAAAGATGATTTGCACCGAACTAAATAGAACGCAGGAAACAGTGATCCAAACACACACTCAGAAACACGTACAGATCCAGACGAAAATGCATTGGATTTCGAAATCACTCACCGAATAAGACGATCGCCAACACAACCGCACCGCGTGCGCCGAACGAACGAGCCATGCCGAGTTTTGGTTCCGAGTGGTAGCGTTCGAGGCTTATAAAGGTCAGGTGTCCGAATGCAACGCTGAAGAAGTTCTTATTATGGAATGGGATGAATACAATCACGTCATTGTTGATGACGTGGACCAATCATATTTCCCCGATCTAAATCTCTGGCCAATTAAATTTCATCTTGTGTTGGGAAGATCCTGGCCGTTCATTTCTCCCTTGATTGACGTGTCGTGACGTGCTTGGTTATATCACGTGGCGTCGTCTATACTTCTTGATTTAGAACTGCGCGTCGTTTTATTATGGATTACAAACGGCAACACAATACAACAGGGCCTTCTTAGCCCATCAGACCCATTACCTTCATTAGGCCCATTTCCCATAAAACCCAAATTTGCACCGATTAATGTTGAATTATTTCTTCTTCTTCTTCTTTTTTTTTTGTATTCCGGAGTATACCTGTTTTTTTAGGGATCAAATTATAATATACACAAATTTAAATAAAGGGATAATTCGATAATTAAACCACGAATTATATACTATTATTATATCATAGAAAAATAATTTCATAATATATGTGAATATGGTGTATTATTAGAACGGATAAGCAAATTACTCATGATGAATATGATAAGATAATGGTGTGGGTTAACATAATGGTGTGGGAATGATAGCAACCATTAAGGGTTTTTTGGTTCGGTAAATGTTTTAATTGAAAAAATATTAATATTCTCCATAATTGCGATATGACTGCCACCATCCTAACCATGATATTTATATATATAACACCACTCTATCCACTCTATATATATAAAAAATCTTTGTAATGCCGACATGTTTTTTGTATAACAGTAAACTATACGTTTTTTAATCTTTTATTGTCAAAACAATGTATGCTTTGATTCATTAATCATTATAATATGGTAATCATTTTAAAAGGGTAAAAAAAAGTTTACGCATGCTTTTATAGGGGAAAAAACATGTAGATATATATATATATATACATATAGATTTTGTTGGATTAGGGGCAAAGGCAATTTCGATGGTGATGATGATGCCAAATGAAAAAATGTGAGAAAGAAGGTCCATATATAGTGGATGTAGTTGACTTTGTTATATACGATAAATTATATATATATATTTATAAATAGAAATAAGTGAAAAATGGGAAATCTGGAGGGGTGTTGATTGTGTTTCCAAAATGAAAAACAGGTTTCAATGATAATGTCTCCACTCCCACTTTGTGTATATAAATATGAATCTTTTGTCATAAATTTGGTTGGCTAATAACTTACGAATATGGCTTCTCGCATCAAATCCATCCTCTTTCTCCTTCTCCTTCTTATTTTCATCGCTTTCACTTCCTTCAATGTTCTTTCCGATGCTGCCTCCGACGATAGCATCAACAAGGTATATATATATGTGTATATATAATGATAATTATCATATTATTATATGTCATATCGGTTTTGTTAATACTCAAATGATGATGATACAGAGAAAGGGTGTGGAGGATAGTGATGAATTAAGAGAGAGAGAGATTATGGAGTTTCATATGGACTATGCAAGAACCGGAGCTAATCAAGACCATGAACCAGGCAAAGGAAGACCTTAATTATCATTAATGAGTTATAAATATGATTATGATGATGTTTGTATGGACAAAACTTATATGGGACTCTCTACGATATAAGGTTGTGAGTCTAGCTTTTTAATCATGTAAGAGATTAGGTGTGTCATTATTATTACTAAGCCTCTTCCTCCAATTCCACTTTGTATGTTTTTTTAGACGATATTACATTAATATATATATATATATAGTTAAGTTTCATTAAAACTGATTTTTCAAGACTGTCCCATTTATTACAAAAAAGGACAAGAAGTGATTTTTTTTTTCCCATTCATCTATCCGTTGTTCATGATCCCATATTAACTAAAAATGATCATAATATGGATCAACTTTTAGTTATATAATTTGGATCATAATATGGAATAAGTTTCCCATCCACCATTTGATCAATGATCCATATTATGATCCCATACTAATTAAAAACGGGATTAACGAATGATCCCATACTAATTAAAAACGGGATTAACGAATGATCCCATCCTAACTAAAAATGGGATTAACGAATGATCCCATACCCACTAGTTTTGAGAACCTATGATAATGTAAGGATTGATTTGGATCGAACACATGGATCTTGCTAGTCTTCGTGTCGATTTGAGATCAAAAGTCATACAAGAAAGGGAAATGAGTGAAAGTGATAAAGAGAAGAGGAGTGAGAGTGGAGCTCACACTATACGCTCCAACTCTCTGGCATAGCTGAGAGTCTGGTTGATCAGTTGAAGAGATGGTATCTCTTTGCACGGCGTCGTTTCTTTGGCTTTCTGGAATACTACAAACCCATCTTTCACTTCCCACTCCGGATGCTCCTGTTTCACATTAATTACCTTTTTTTATTTACCATTTACTCATACCCATAGATGAACAACAAGGCACAAAGGGTTTGTTTGTTCTCATACCTCCTTCACATATGTTAAGAGCTCTTGATCAGATGTGAACAGCAGCATCTGCTTGGCATCGTTGATTGAGAGTAAATCATAGGCTTTCTCACTGCATCCAGCTATTTCATCTCTATATATTCCATAAAAACCCGATGAGAAATGAGATAATAATGTATTAAGAGATGGGTCAATTGATTTTCATCTATTTACCTTATGGTCTTTGCCAAAAGGTCCATGAAATACACGTAAGTTGCATCAGGTGCAGTCTGTCTTGCACTCAGCACACGGTTATAGGCACCTTCCATGAATGACTGCTCAAGCTCTACTGCGTGCTTGATGCAAGGATTATCCAGCGCATCAGATGAAAGTAATTCCAGTTCTGTGTGGAATTCAGCAATTCTGTTCTGAACAAGCAATCTCAGAAGGTTAAGACCCAGGATCAGGTTCTCCTGTGGAGATGGCGGAAGACGGCTCCTGGTACAAAGAATTAAAAAAAAAAGGCTCAGAAAATTATAATATTAAAACAATCATCAGGAGAATGATCATGAAGGGATCCATTTTTTTCACCTGGCATCCACATAATAAGGTTTCAACTGGAAGAAATCTCTCTCAAAAGCATCTTGATCCTCAGTTTTCACACTAAGAACAACAGCATGCTCATAAATGTCCCCTGAAGGATATAAAGACAATCAACATAATCAGATAACTCTTACAAACTATGGATTACTCTTTCCATTTGCTGATAAACCATTTCCAGGTCAACTAAGCTTCATAGTGTAAACAATACAGACTACAGCAATTGAAGTAAAACAACAGTTTGAGCACTGAGCAATTAACAAAATCACACTTAATATGAACCTCCTTTCAGGTTTCTGATATGTATGGAAGCACACACCCTCCGATTCTCTACCAAATTCCAGAAGGCACAAACGGATGGCGAGACAAGGGTGTTAAAGTGATGCTAAGGTGTTAGTCCTTCACTGTGAGGAAGTTACTACTAAATAAGACAACATAAAGGGAGATTTGACCTAGCAGGATGATCTGTTGTCAGGCAAATATTCAGCAGTGTTTTGGGTGAGTGATTATAGGGTTGTTAACGATCAGAATGCTGTATATACATTCAGGGAGTGAAAGAGAAGAGGAATCAGGTAAGTTCTATAGATGATTTTGTAAGGGGAGGAGAGATTCCTCTCAAAACAACCTCAATCTATGTAAAAACACTTAAGCTTGAATTCAAATACACGGTTTTCCTCTCCAATGTTGGGTGGTCTTTCTATCAACACAAATAACAGTTTGACGCATTCCAAAGGTGTAAACTAAAGTGAGTTATTGCAACCACAAAAACAGGTACACTCAAGAATATATTCATGTCAAACCGATCAGGGGAACATAAACTTACTAGCAATCATCAATTCCTGAGTTGCATTTGGCTTATTCTCAAACAAGGGCGGAAGACTTGTGAATTTGGTCAGAAGAACCTGAAAGATGTAGCAAAATCGATTAACACCAAGGCACCTAATCAGGCATTAAACAAACCTCGATCGGATCTCAGTAATCTAAAACAATCATTTCTTCGTATTGACCATCAAAAACATTATCACCAAACAAAACCCTTACAAACCCAAATGTGTACCCAAAAACAAAGGTAACGACACTTCAGCTCCATTAAGAGATTCCGATACCATTACCAAATTATCACAGATCCGAACCCTCACGACCTAATCCATCTACTACCCTAAAGTTTCCAAACACTAGTAAACTTCCAGATCCATTATTGCTACGGAAAGCGAATTCAAATTAGGGTTTAAGAAACTTGAAGCAACAAAAACCTTTAGCTGAGACAATAGATTACTGCAGGTATCGTAATCCTTCCTCACAAATGCGGCCTTGAACCTCTCGAACTGCTGCGAAACCTCGGTTAGCTGCGGATCCATCTCTCTCTCTCTCTCTCTCTGAACCGGAAATGTTCTTTTTCTGATTTTCTCTGTGAACTGGCTTGGTTGCGAAGCAAGGGGAAGATGAATCAGCTTTTCATTGTGGGCCTTAATAACGACCCGGCCCATTATACGACCCGGAATTAGGCCCACGGTACACGTTAGTCTCATGACTAATATGCGCCTGCGGCGTAGAGCGCACTTCACTCTTATCTATTATCCATCGCCTGAGCCAGTATTGTGGTGTGTTACCTCCAAAGCTCATCAATGGAAACCACGACGGCGTCCTTTCTGGGTTCGTCGAGTACCGTGACATGCTCTCAGTGTCTACCCAAGATTTCTTCTCAGCCACTTCTATCTTTCTCCCACTCTCTGAGGCCAATTCCTTCCAAATCGAAACATTTGGTATCGCTCCATAAGCAAGGAAATCGTCAATATGTGCTGTTTACGGTGAAATCTCAAACTCTGGATTTCTCGGGTTCGTTCTTCGAAAGCGGATTCGGTTCAGACGATGACCCGGCTTCGCCTTCTGGATCGGGTATCGGGACGGCCCTGGAGGACAAGCCAGAACCCCAGTGCCCACCAGGGCTCAGGCAGTACGAGACCATGGTGGTCTTGAGACCCGACATGTCAGAAGATGAACGGCTAGGCCTTACCCAGAAATACGAAGAGGTAATACTTATCTGGGCTGTTCGAAATTTTGTAGATTTAGATTTTTTGAGTCGTTAAAAATATGGGGAAATTGTGGGTTTAGGGTACAAAATGAATAAAATTGATCAGATGTACAATTCCTTGGTGAATCTTTAGAATGGATGAGTAATGATAAAAGAGATGGATATGATGATGATGATGATGATGATGATGATGATGATGAGTGCAGTTGCTTGTGGCTGGTGGAGGAATGTACGTAGAAGTGTTCAACAGAGGAGTGATTCCATTGGCATATAGCATTAGGAGGAAGAACAAAGCTGGTGAAACCAATACTTACTTGGATGGCATTTACCTTCTCTTCACTTACTTCACCAAACCTGAATCAATTACTTCACTGGAGACAGCCCTCAATGTGGATGATGATGTCATCAGATCTTCTTCCTTCAAAATCAGGAAGAGGAAGTACTGATTCTACCAATCTTAAGCCTCGTTTTTTCTTTCTTGACGAACCTTCTCTTCTATTTTCATGTCTCTCTATGTTTCATCCAATTTGCGAACATAATTTCTTGGTTTGTCTTTGTTTTTTTACTCTCTAAATTCATCTCACAACAACCATTAATCCAATATAATATCAGTGTTCTTCGATTAAAAGAACCTATTTCCTTTTTTAAAATAATAATTATAAAAACTAACGAAAAATGTTTATCAATCAAGGGTCCATAGCTCAGTGGTAGAGCATTTGACTGCAGATCAAGAGGTCACCGGTTCGAACCCGGTTGGGCCCTTCATATTGATTTGATTCTTTATGTTTGTTATTTAGTTCATTTTATTCCAACATCAACTATTTTATAGACCATTTAAAAAGAATATAATGATCAAACAGACGAATTTTAGTATCTCATTCCCGACACATCGAATACCATTGTCTTCCTGACCGGTCGAAAAACGAATATTATATTACATATCATTCATTTCGTATGTGTATATATATATGTAATGGTCATAACAGAGACACATTATTGGGTATATATAATTAATATATAAGAGAGAGATGGGATGTGCATGCATGAAGCAACTTCGACGAACAAGGGACGTTCATATTTCATCCCTTGCTTCTCAAACCTTTTGTAAGTGCTTTCATCATTTATTTTTATATATTTTAAGTAATATATAATTTCTATAAACTAAACATATGTCTTATCCTCATTGATTTGATCATAATTCATCTATCTAAAATTTAATGTAAATATTTTATGTAAGTTATGAGAATTTATTTTGTATGCCCTTGTAGATTTTTGCGATTATATATATATAAAAAAAAGTAACATACTATTTAGTAATTAAACATCTTATTATTTTTAAACACTTTTGACAGTTAGTGAGATGGAGATCGAAGCTTTACATGATCTTTACAAAAAGCTCAGCCACGACAAGGATGTAATAACCAAAGTTGAGTTCCATCTAACTAAAACCATATACTTTATATATATATATATATATATATATATATAATTATTTTGGAATTTTGGCAGGAGGATTTCCAGTTTTGCTTATTAAAGGATACAAAAAGACGAAGTCTTTCAGTAGAACGGGTAAGACCATATATATATATATATGCACATGTATATATAGTTATATGAATTAACAATAATAAAATAAAATGGTAAACAGATATTTGGAATGTTGGATAGGAAGAACGATGGAGTGATTGATTTTGAAGAGTTTGTAAAGTCCCTCAACACTTTCCATCCAAAGGCATCCCATGCAGACAAAGCCATTTGTAATATACTATTTATTATTTTTATTATCTTTTAAAAAAAATAATGAAAAATGGATTAACATATATATTATCTTTGTTCTTCACACAGTTGCATTCCGTATATACGATACTCGTCACACCGGATTCATCGAGCCATGCGAGGTACATATATATATATATGTACCCTTCGTTAATATATATAAATATTATGTATATATATTGATTCAATCATTAATTATATATAAAAAGGTGAAGGAGATGGTAAAAGATGTGATGGAGGAATGGGAAGTGAGAGTGACGGAGAAGATGATAGAGAGAATGGTGGAAAGAACATTTGAAGAAATGGATACAAAGAAAGATGGTCTCATCGATTTCAACGAATGGCAATCTTTCCTTTCTTCCCATCCTTCTTTCCTCCATTTCTTTACCATCCCTTTCTTGATGTACCTACCTCTCTCCTTCTTCTTCTTTTTTTTTTTTAATTCATATTTATTAAATTACAAATAAAATTGTTTTTTTTATTTGAATATTTTCTTATTTGGCATTGCAGGGATGTGCCCAGGATTTTTCCTAGCTTTATTCGCACAGACAACTAACAAGTAATTTACTTTTTTTTTATTATTATTATTATTATTGTCTTTAATTTACAATGTTAAGTAAAAATGGAATAATGAAATAAAAGGCCCAATATGATAGCGTAAAAAGGCCGAGGTCCATTTGGCCCAATTGAGACACGTATTATTAGCGTATCAGATTTCGCCACGTGTAATGTACACCGTCCCTAACGGTAACTGAGCATAAGCAACGGCTATCCGACACGTCTGGGACCACGCGCGTCCTCAAAAGTCGTTGAATTTTTAAATTAATATAGTACTCCCTTTTATAATAATAATAAATAAATAAATAAAAACCTTATTTGTACAATCCTTTTTGGTCGGCCTTTATTTAAGTTCATATATATTTTCGAATAATTTATATTATCGGAATTTTTATTTCATAAAACTGATGTAGAATGGACAGTTCAACAACTAATTCATGTTCATTTATCGAATGCTTTTGTTACAACAGTAAAAAAAATTTATAATATGGTAAAATAACACGCACATATATATAATCGAACTTAAAATGGTCATCCGTTATTTTCAAAAGGTGAATCGAATATTTTTGTTATTGTGTCTTTTTCACCTTTGGACACACATACGCTTTATTTTAAATTCTTACTATATATATATATATATATTTAAAATTACCCCGAACAAAGTGAGTAAAATTATTCATATGAAAAACATAATATGTTCAAACCTAACTCATGATTATACGAACATGTAACATAATCATTTATTATTATTATTATATTAATGATATTTTAGGCTTTGACGATATAATTAAGCTTTTGGAAGTGGAGAGAACCCAAAGACATGTGCAACGGCAATATTATTTGGGATTTGATGTGGATGATGATGCTTCACTCTTCTAATTTTAAATTTAACCGTAATTAAGTTTTCCTAATCATCCTCCTTTAATAGCCTTTTCCATTTTTTAAAAAAAAATTATGTACTTTTGTCCACCCCGCGTGGCTTGCACGCGCCTCGTAACCTTTGTCCCCCGCAAGCGGCGTTAAGTTTCCGTCTACGGAAATTAAACGGTCGTCAATGTTATTAAACGTCGTTAGTTTGTAATATCCGGAAAAGGCTTGGGAGCGCGTCTATATAAAGTAAAAGCTATTTCATCAGATTTTCTTCTTCTTCTTTGGCGATCACAGGGTTCCATTTCATGCAAATTCATCCGAGTTCGTCGGCGATTTAATCGCTCCAAGAACAATCTTCCAATCGGAGGTGCCGATCTCGGAGATAATGTCGGAATAGAGGTTCATCGGTTTTCTAATTCATTGCACTCTTTTTGCCTATCTCCTTTTCTCGAATCCTCTTTTCCCCTTTGTTTTTTTTTTCTCGTTTCGTAGATCCTAGATCATTTTCAGGCATTTCTATACGATCCTCATACGTTAATTTGGTCGAATCATCGGAATCGAAGGAGCAATCCAGGAATCTATAGGTTTGTTTTGTCTGTTCCCCTTCTTCGTTTAGGTGGGAATGGTGGATTAATATCGTTCAGGTTTTGGATCGATTGATCGATTTCATGGAGGGGTATCTGATATGATGCCCGTACAAGAAGAATCATATATTTTGTTTCGTTTGTTAAGAGACGGATTAGGTAGATTTTAGCGTGTTAGGAGATGTCTGTTGCTGATGTTGCATTGAGCCCGATTCAAAGAGGATCGGGTTTCTCTTCTGGTCATTTTGGCAAGCAACCGAAGCACTATTCCGTCGACTCCGTCTTAATATTCCTTAGTGTCTCGGGTTCCATGATTCCTATGCTTATCTTGGAGTCTGACTCTATAGCCAACGTGAAACTGAAGATCCAGACATGCAATGGGTTTGTTGTAAGGAGACAGAAACTAGTTTTCAGTGGCAGAGAGCTTGCACGTAACAGTTCACTTTTGAAGGAATATGGTGTTACCGGTGGTAGTGTGTTGCATTTGGTGCTTAAACTTTCTGATCTACTCCTTGTCACCGTGAGAACCACTTGCAGTGATGTCTTTGAGTTTCACGTGGACCGTCATAAAGATGTCGGGTATCTGAAGAAACGGATCTCAAAAGAGGGAAAAGGTTTTCCTGATGTTGGCGATCAAGAAATCTATTGTAACGAGGAGAAGCTCGACGACCATAGGGTCATAGATGACATATGCAAGGATGGGAATTCTGTAATCCATTTACTGGTTAAGAAACCCGTGAAAAAAACTAAGTGTCCAGTTCTCACAACTGGGGTACCAGTGGCAAGAAAATATGTTGCACTCAGTAAAGACTTCTTTTTAGAACCAGTCACCATAGAACCGGAGGAAAATTTACCTAAAACTATCATGGATATGATTAACCGTACAATTGATGGGTTAAATGGGGGATATTCACCCATCAGGGCATCTGAGGGAACAGGAGGAACTTACATGATGCCAGACTCGTCTGGTCTTGATTATGTCTCTGTCTTCAAGCCCATGGATGAAGAACCAATGGCTGTGAACAACCCACAACAGCTGCCTGTGTCATCAGATGGTCAAGGGTTGAAAAGAGGTACAAGAGTAGGAGAAGGGGCATTGAGAGAAGTTGCAGCTTACTTATTAGATCATCCCATGAAGGGTCCAAGAACTTTGTCTGACAAAGTTGTGGGCTTTGCTGGTGTGCCGCCAACTGTTATGGTCAGAAGCTTACACAGAGGGTATAATTATCCCGAGGGATTTGAGGTTTCAATTAAAAATGCCAAAATTGGGTCTCTCCAGATGTTCATGAAGAACAATGGGAGCTGTGAGGATATTGGCCCTGCGGCATTTCCTGTGGAAGAGGTGCATAAGATTTCAGTCTTTGATATAAGAATGGCAAATGCAGATCGGCACGCTGGAAACATACTGATGGGCAAAGGCGAAGAAGGGCAAACCGTTCTTATTCCCATTGATCACGGATACTGCCTGCCTGAAAACGTAAGCCTCAAACACACTGATTTGATCATCCATTGCTAATTTTGAACTAAGTCAGTCATCCATTAATTGTTATCTGTGTATGTTGCAGTTTGAAGACTGCACATTTGACTGGCTCTACTGGCCGCAAGCAAAAGAGCCGTTTTCCCGTGAAACCCTAAACTACATAGACTCGCTGGACTCTGAACAAGACGTTGCCCTTCTGAGACGCCATGGCTGGGACGTCCCCAAGAGTGTGTGCCGGACGCTGCACATCTCGACGATGCTTCTGAAGAAAGGGGCAAAGAGAAATCTGAGTGCATATGAAATGGGACGCATGATGTGCAGAGAGACGGTGAAGAAAGAGTCGGTCATCGAGGAGATGATCAAAGAGGCTCATAACTCTCTATTGCCAGCCATGACTGAGGCTGCCTTTCTCCAAGCCGTCTCTCATGTCATGGATCGATTTCTGGACAGAGCTACTAACCGAGCATAAGGCTTTAACATAGAAAAGATGGAGCATAAGGCTTTATACAAATGTATGTATGTATGTATGTATTTATGTATGTATTTATGTAAGCATATGGGTTTTCTTGGGTCATTTTTGAATCCTCCATGAAAAGCCTGAAGCTTTCCTGTTTCCAATGTGTTATTTCTGGTTTGTTTGTCAGACCCTTACCCTTTGGGTTTAAGGTGTTTGAGCAGAGAGAGTCGTCTTTATTATGAATAAACATTACTAATGTTTGTATAGTTTGTGATTGTGTGTATATATATATGTATATGTATATGATTGTGTATATGGTGTCCATGTGCACCGTCTTGTATTTGTTGTCCTAATGAAGTCGTCGGACTACGACACATAAAAATAAGAGAGAGAAGACCCACCACTTGCATTTCCATAAAGCTTCTCACTTTCACTCACTCACTGTACTCTCTCTCTCTCTAACCTTCTCTCTCTCTCCTCAGCAATGGTGAAGCATAACGGCCGTCGGTCTCCGTCGTCGGGCCGTACGAATCTGGCGTCGTGCGCAGTGGCAACCATCTTCTTGATCTTCATACTAATCGTCCTTCTTATCGTCTACTTCACCGTCTTCAAACCCAAAGACCCCAGGATCTCTGTTAACGCCGTCCAGCTTCCCTCCTTCGCTGTCTCCAACAACACAGCCAACTTCACGTTCTCACAGTACGTCGCCGTTAGAAACCCTAACCGCGCCGTTTTCTCTCATTACGACAGCTCCATTCAGCTCCTCTATTCCGGTCGTCAAGTCGGCTTCATGTTCATACCCGCCGGTAAAATAGACTCTGGTCGGACCCAGTTCATGGCCGCCACCTTCTCCGTCAGTTCCTTCTCTCTATCTTCTCCCTCCTTCGCCGTTCCCGGCATTTCTACCGTCTCCGCGGCCGCAGAAATTCCGGGTCCTCCAAAGGACTCTGGTGACCCGGATCCTCCGGTTTTCCACGATCCGGTTTCTCCGCACCACTCGAGTCCTCCAAGAAATCTGGGTCCGCCGGGTTTCGAAGGAAATCCGGGAATGCCCGGTTTTCAAGGGAATCCCGGAAATCCGGGTTTCCAAGGGAATCCCGGAAATCCGGGTTTCCAAGGGAATCCGGGACCTGGTTTTCAAGGGAATCCGGGACCTGGTTTTCAAGGAAATCCGGGACCTGGTTTTCAAGGAAATCCGGGTAATCCTGGCCCGGGTTTCCAAGGGAATCCCGGTTATCCGGGGAGTTCTGGACCGCCGGGGTTTCCTGGAATGCCAGATTCGCCGCCGGCGGGAATCGGAGGAGCGGGACCTAATCTGGGAGACGGGTATGCGGTTCCAGGGTTCGGGTACGGGAATCGGGTAGGACCGACGATGGAGATAGAGTCGAAAATGGAGTTAGCGGGTCGGGTGAGGGTATTGCACGTCTTCACGCATCACGTGGTGGCAAAGTCGGGTTGTCGGGTCACAGTGTCCGTAGCTGATGGATCTGTCTTGGGCTTCCACTGCTGATTTTATTTAAGTCATAGTACAATTTCCCCTCTTTTGTTTCTTTCTAATTATATTTCCTTCTTCCTTATTCTTAGTTTTTCTTTTCTCCCTTTTGGGTTTTGAGTCTCTTTTTTTGTGGGTCTACGAAAACTATTTTGAAAAATTGTAAAAAATGACTTCTTTTTATATATCTTTATTTATTTGCGCAGCTCTAATGTTTTATTATACTTTCTTTTCCTCCAACAATTGAGCCTAAAAAGTTGGGATCTTTTTTTTTGGGAGATGGGTTTTGTGTCATTAGAATTGTACAATTAAATTAAAGTGTAACATCTGCTGCAAAAGCTTTTGAAAGAGAAGATAAAGTAATTGAATTGCTTTTGCTTTTTGATTAACTGAGTTGGAAGTAAAGTTGGATGCTTCTGAATATCTTAGGATCTAAGAGTTCATTTCTTTTATTATAAAATAAAAGCCAAAGAATATACTCTACGAAAGATTATTACATTTCTTGGGGAGATATGTTAATTTCTAAAAATTGCAATTTAGTAAATATCGTTGTAATTTAATTATATATATAGACTATCTCTACTCTAGTGTTTGTTTCTAATTTCAAGAAGTCAAAAAAGAAAGGGAAATGACAAATATTTTTTTCTTTTTTTTCCCAAAAATAGTTAGATTCTCATCATTCAATCTTCCACTATCCTTGAGATTTGTGTTTCGCCTCTCTTTTCCACATCACAACAGCTATAAAGACAAAATAGTCAAAATCGATATAGATATATATAACCAAAATATAAACACTGAAAATTCAAAAATATTAGGAGATGATTGAAGTTTCAAATGTATACAAATATAACAAACGATACTAATAAAAATGAATAAAAAAGAGCTATTTGTTGTGCAAGAAAAGAGTTGAAACCAAATCTTGGTCATGTCTCCACCATTGATGAATGGCATGAGCTTCCTTGAAATCTCGTGAACCGGTTCGGTTAAGGGTTAAGTTGGCGGAAGGAATGACATGAAGCGGTTCTTCAACATGGATCGTCTTCTCCATTCCCATTGCTCCCATCACCAATCCTCCCAATGAATGCTTCATCGCCACTCTCTCCATCCTCCCTATTCCCATCTCTTCCATTCTTCCTCTGTTCTCGAAAAACCCAATGTACTCCGAACATAGATGATCCCCCACATTCACATATATACACGGAATCCACGATGATAGTACCTGAATAATGCATTATGATGCATTTCATTCACATCCCATTATTAATAACTTACCTCATACTAGACCCAAACCAATCCATCAAAAGCTACTATTAATAACTTATCTCATACTAGACCCTAATCAATCCATCAAAAGCTAATAATGAATTATGATGCCTTTCACATCCCATTACTAATAACTTACCTCATACTAGACCCAAACCAATCCATCAAAAGCTACTTTTTACTAGACCCAAATCAATCCATCAAAAGCTAGTTTTTACTAGACCCAAATCAATCCATCAAAAGCTAGTTTTTACTAGACCCAAATCAATCCATCAAAAGCTAGTTTGTGGGCATATTAGTGAGACTCTTATTTTCGTCTATAAACCATAAAGTTTCATTTTTTATAGGCTTAAGCTTGATATACCTCAAAAGGATCTTCAGACAAGTTCTGGCACAGTTGCATCACTTGCTGTTGTTTGAGGTTTCTAGCAAGTGCTAGTCCTGCCGTGATGACACTGCCCGCGATTCTAATCCCATTCCTTACCCGCTCGTTTGTTATCCTCTCGATTGGAGGAGCCACAAATGGAGGGTTGAATATGAATGAGTTGATATATATCCCTGTCTTTGCCATAGTTTTGCCAACAAGGAGTGCCATTGCAGCACCTAGAGAGTGTCCAGCTAACCACAGACTTGAAGCACCAACTGAAGCAGCCATGTTTTTCACTGCTTGTAAGGCAATCTCGAACCGAGATGTCTGGTGAAGCCCATTTCGTAAGATATGGATGTCCAGCTCGATGTCACGGGATACTGAATCAAATTTAGTCAAGGTCCCCCTGAAGGCTATAACGTATCGTGGGGCTTCCGAGTCAATGAGATTGTCGTTGTTTGATGATGGTTTGAACTCAAAAATGGCACCAAAGATGGAGAAATCAGCATCATCTTTGAGGTGACGGATCAATTTGAAGTTGAAGAAGTCCCACCAGGGAGATGCAAGAGCTTCAGAGCCCTCACGTCGAAGCTGGCGGTCACACTCTGCTATATATATCCCTTGAACCAAACAAGCTGCTACAGAACGCCGGTGATGTTCATTTGCCCTTTTGAAACAACCAAAATCAAAACAATTAATATGATCAAATCAAAATTTATGAACAATTCTTTTAAGGTAACAGGAAGTTGATCAAACAGTATTATAGGTAAGCATGGATCATTAGCGTACCAATGAATAGCTGTAAGGTGTAAGGGTCCACAGAGGTTAAAATCTTCCCTATCTGATTCTGAAGCCATCAGTGGGTACTATGAACCCTATCTCATTCTGTCGTCCCGTTGTTTGCCAATCTGTAACACAACACAACACAACACAACACAACAGTTGTTTATGGAAAAAGCTGGAGATTGTGTTTGAAAACAAATAGTGAATACCTGTCGTCGTTTGCCTTAGAACATTCAAAAGCGGATTTAAATTGTTGAACAGGATGAGAAGATGATCGGTAATTGTTCCTTAAGGGGAAGATCAAGTCCCAAATTCATGCATAGATGCAATGATGCAGTGCGTATGAACCCTAGCTTACGATTACGATTCAATTCAACGAGATACAAATTGAAATCCGATTCAAAGGACTCGAAGATGAAATTGGAAGAAGAAATCAATACCTTTTTGAAAGACGGAAATCGAAGCATCATCATCCTGCAACCGCTGTTCCTTTTAATGCTTTTTTGTCAAACTACGTAAACGACGACGTTTTCTTTTGTTTGTCTTTTAATTTATTTTTGGACAAAGTATATTCCTTAACCATCTTTTCAATAACTTAAAATTGAACACATTAAATCAATAATATATATAATTCAATGCATTATTAAGAAATAACATGATCCATTCAATACAACACATATATATATATAAAGAATTAATTGACATATAACAAATCCATTAATTAAAATCAATAATATATATATATAAATGATATATATAATTCAATACAAAAGACGAAAGGAGAGTTTGAGATTTCACTTGGACCAAGCGACGGCATCGATGTCGGCCTGAGCAGCTCTGTACAAATCTAACCTTTGGGAAAGAGCAGTTCGTCTTTCCATTATGGCCGGATCTTCGTTCAACAGCGCCGCCACTCTCTTCTTCTGCATTATTTATTTAATTAATTAATTAATAATTATATTAAAATTGTAGTAATGTTGATGTCATCTATCTTACATCCATTGTGGCCAGCTGGGTGAAGAAATGGTCGAGGAGGCTACGTTTGGCTGGTCGGACTTGGCAGTATACGATGGATTTGGGGATGGAATTACGCAGACTCAGACACACCATGTTCACGTACGACAGTACATTTGATCCTGTCCCAACCACACCCATTCCGTTACGAACGACATTCTTTCTTTATTTACATTCATTTCATTAATAACTTCACTTGCCTATTCGTCTCAGATACGACTCGTTGTATCGATCGAAGATCGAGTGGGTCGGGTTTCCACCCTTCTCGACGTCTTGAGGAAGCTTCCGGAAGAACTCCACGGTGAGGTAAGAGGTCTCCATGTCCACCAGTTGCACCGTTGCTTTCTTACTTCCTTCTCTCATTCTCTCCAGTGACTCCATGGCTGCATTTGTCACCTCCACTCGCAGACTCGGGTATTGTTTTAGTTCCTGCATCCATTTCTTTTTAATTCTACTCTTCTAAAACCCAAAGATCTACAATAATTTCGGACAAACGACAACGTACCACCGTTTCGCTGATAGATTTGTGAATCAGATCCTTCAAAATCGCATGAACCTAGATGAAGTTCAAGACCAAAACATCGATGAGATTATCGGTTACTTCTGTTGAGATATAAGAAAAGAAGTCGTACAGTGTCAACGGATGCTTCAGCTGGGCCTCGGATGGTGGTCAAGGATGACTCAATGAGTCGTCGGTACCCTTGCTCGGGAGCAATCAAGTGCGGCTGATAACCATCGGCCTCGGTTACAAGCTTGCGGATGTTGTCCATGGAGAGCTGCTTGTCGAACTGGAGTCTCTTGAGAGCAGCCGGGAGCTGGTTGTCAAACACGTTATACACCTTATCTCCACCAGGACGCCTGCGTCATAATCGTAAGATTCATCGTATAAATAAACAATGTTCGATTATAGAACGTAGTTTGAATTAAAAAACGTACACTCCATCGAGATGCTCCTTGAAGATTTGATCAAAAATCCGACAAATCTCCATGATGGAATACAATTTGCCCTGTACCCAGACAACAAGCATTATCAATCAAAGTGTTCATCAAAGCCCTCACAGCAGTAAAAGCCAAAGACACAATTCTTACTCCTGCATCAGCTGCAATCGGCTTTCCATGGCGACTCAATTCAATTTCCAGCTCCAAGATTGTCTTCTGAATAAGTGACTGAATGCCCGGAATTCTTGATTTGATCACGTGTTCGAGATGCTGATGAGTAAAACAAAAAAGAGAAAACTACTGAGAATTGCTTCATTGCATTTACTTAGATCAATCTCGGTTCGAGCGAAAATACTTACCTTGGAAAGCATTTTGGCCAAAAACTCAGAACCCATTCGGTGAGCCACATGCCTATACTCGGGAGTAACAGAAAAATACTCCCTCTCTCTGCGGCGTGCCGCAATCATATCGACATTTTTGTTAATATCTGCTTGGGAACGATTGACGACACCAACCCAAGGATACTTGAGTCGGTAAGCTTTCCCTTCAAGAATCTAAAAGCGTAGAGCACACATCATTTCTCAGAAAAATAAGCTTTGATCCGTCTCTCGAGAATTGAAGCATCACAATTAGAATAGCATTATTTTGTAGAGCGATTAGATAATCTTGCTTACATCCACCGCGTTAGTCCCCTTGTCCATAAGATCTATCTTTGTCAACACACCAAATGTTCTCTCTCCTGTTCATTTCAAAAAAGATTATCAGACACCTTCCTTTCTTCTGTGTGATAATGAATGCTTAGCAAAATGCTTACCAGATGGATCGACCTCGCGACAAATTTTAATTGCATCTGATGTTGCAAGATCTTGGTTGGCAGGAGAAATCGCCAGAATGATGCAGTTGGGCTGTAACAAAAGTTGATCAAATTTCCACGGGCACAGAAAAAGAACAACGGAATTACGGATATATCATACTAAGCGTAAGCAATTATAAAGAGGATACAAGCCATCGAAAAACCCTAAAGAGCGACAGAGAAAGGCGACCTTGTCAATGAAGGAGCGAACCATGTTTTCAATGTCCTGCACGATGCTGTCTGGTTGTCCCTCTGCATCAATGGAAAAAGAGATGGTCAGTAAAGCATTTAGCTTCCATTGCCAATTTGGATGCTCTACAGAATAAACCTAAATATCTAACTCTACTGGTCCAATAAAATCAGTAAGTGTAACTTACCAACAGCAACTTTCGTGAGGCCGGGAAGATCAATCAGTGTCAGGTTGACAACTGCATTACACGTAACGATAGTTAGGAGGACTAGATAATGATTTGTCAGAAGAAGAGAATTCAAAGGGAATTCGAAGTTCATCCTAACCATCGGGAGAATATATGCTGAGGTGAATTGGAACGCTAGAAATCTGCTTGGTGCGTCCTGTCTCTCTGTCAGTCTCGTCCTGAATCTCCTTCCTCACAGCAGCTACCGAGAGGTTCCATGACAAAAATGTGAAACATTTGAATCTGAAGCTATATATATATATATAAAACGAGACGGAGATACCCACCAAAATCTGTGAACCTTTTCCTGGGAAGGTGAAGAAATTCTGCATACTCCCGACTTCCTTCATCGATCTTATGCAACTGTAAGACAAGAGGTCTTCTAGTAACAATTCCTACAAACAGTACCCACAAAAACAATGTTCAATAGACGTGGTTCAGCCGTAAATGAGAGAGAGAGAGAGAGAGAGAGAGAGAGAGAGAGAGAGAGAGGCTAAGAAGGTATTACCGGATCCACGGGGTAAAAAGTCCTTTCCGACGACACTCTCCAGAACTGAAGACTTTCCTGAACTCTGTAACACGACAAGGGCAATTCCACTAGAAAGATCTCCAACATCAAATTCATTTTGGTAATAAGACAGCATCAATTCAATAGGACAGAATGTAAGATAGGCTTTCATAATAACACATCTTCTGCGTGTAAAGCTAACACCAGTATATGGAAATCCCTTAATTCGCTAAATTCAAAGGTTATGAGATTGAGGTCAAAGCCAAATCAACCCCAAGTCCACATCCCATTATAACAATTACTACCAAAACTGCTTTACTGTTATGAAATTACCCTAAAATTCCCAATCCAACATCAGAATTGAAACATGCAAACAGAGGTCTCAGAGTCCGTCAAAAATATAAAACGGAGTTGGACAGGAACTGTAAAGATCGGAATGCAAACGGACCTGTCCACCGACGACAGCGATGGCCGGCAAGGAGTCCCATAGAGTGGGTAAGGCAGTGGATTCTCCATGATCACCGAGAGCCGTGCAAGCTCTCTGTATCTTGTTGACAAGAGAGATGAGATTCTCCATCCTCCTCTACTCCGGTGATAAGAGAAAAAGGAAAAAAGTGCAGAAGTCGCAGGCTGAGATCGAGAAGATCGAATATATCCGGCGGTGGTGATTCGCCGGCAAGAGAATAACAGATCTGCGACGGAGAACCTCAGAGACAATAGGAGAGAAAATGGGAGTGTGATGAGAAGTGAAACCGAAAGAAGAGGTTTTTATATATAAACCAATGGAAGTCAAGTAATGGCTTTGGAAAAGAGAGAAATGACAGGATGTTTGTTAAGAGAACTCCAAAACGGCGAGGTTTTCTATGGATTTTGAATTTCTGGATTTAGATGGAAAACACAATCATGGTTTAAAAGCAAAGAAAGGATGGATGATTCAGTTTGCTGGACCCCGAAACCCAACGGCATACAATACAAAGTAGACAATTTTCAAACACTCAAATAGACGTTGGAGTGAGAGAGAAAGAGAGGGGACCCTTATTATTATAATATTATTATTATTATTACTATTATTATGCTCTTATTTTATATATAAAATGAGGTTTATTTTTGTAATGGGCAAAATGAACAACAGTCTCTAAACCACATAAGAAAGACCCAAAATGAATAAACAAATGTAACAAAGACCCAAATGAGGAATTCAATAAACAAATGGAGAGACATCATTACCTATGTTATGTGTGTGTGTATGTATAATATATGACTTGAGTTTGGTTTTAATTTTAAATTACAAAGAACAAAACAATCTTAATTAGCCAAAAAAAAAAACATATTTTTTACTTAGGTTTGAGTTGTGTCTGGTGGTGGTGAGGCGTAACCAAAGGGATTCTTGCTTGCCCAATTCCATTGATCTCTACACATCTCTTCGATTCCATACTTCGCCCTGCAACGTTATACTTTCTCTCTCTTAACCCAAACCACATATCTCTCTCTCTCTCTCTCTATATATATATACCAATCTATGTGTGTGTGTGTATGTCTCTCCTCTACCCCTTAAGTATAATTTAATAAAGTCATTAACTTTGGATAATGACACTTACTTCCACTTGAGCTCTCGTTCCGCCTTTTCTGTAGAAGCGTATACAATCTCAGCATCACCAGGCCTTCGTCCCGTCTTCACTACTGGGATTTTCTGAAACAACATCCATTTCTTCTATAATAAACCCAACAAAGGGGGAATATATATACATATATATATATATATGTATATAATACAAGTGTAAGTAGAGGAAGAGGAGTCATGTTATATGATACCTTTCCAGAAGCCTTTTCAAAGGCAGCAACCATTTCCAAAACCGTAGTTCCCTTCCCGGTTCCCAAGTTGTATACCTCACAACCTAAATGCAACAACCATTGTTTATCCAATATATTAACCTAATCCACATTCCACATTTATGGCCAGAGATTTATGACATGTTCTTAAGGGCAATACCCATAGTAGGATCATCTAGCTTTTGAACCGCACAAATATGCCCATCTGCTAGATCAACCACATGTATATAGTCCCGCACCTGAAATCAACCAACTTCTACAACTGTCAATCATTGATTCATTAAAGACCGATCAAAATCTCAAAACCCATCTGATGCAAAACTCAAAACTGGACATTAGGTGAAGAATGTGGTTTATTGGATTAGGTAGAAAAAGAGAATGACCAAATGGGTCTGGTGAGAAAGTCTTACACCGCTGCCATCATTTGTGCTATAGTCAGTTCCATAAACTTTTAAGTGCGGCAGCCTATCAACGGCCACTTGCTGGACATAAGGCATGAGATTATTCGGAATTCCACGAGGATCCTCACCAATGTGACCGCTAGGATGAGCGCCAACAGGGTTAAAGTATCTCAGTAATACGATTCTCCATTCACGATCAGCGTGTTGGACATCGCGGCAAATATCCTCAATGCACAGCTGAGAAACAAAACCATGCCAGAGATTTAACTCGATAGGCATGCACTCTATATATACTCATCACAAGCTTTCGCTTTAGCGTCAAGATCTTCATAGTACCTTTGTTCTTCCATAAGGATTCACTGCACATAAAGGGAACTCTTCTGTACATGGAACCACCTTTGGCCAGCCATATACAGTAGCCGATGAAGAAAATACAAGCTGAAGAGATTGAGGGCAAAGCCATTAGTCAATGTTCTAAATAGAAAGAGCAAAAGGGTAATACCTTTTTACAGCCGTGTGCAGCCATTACTTCCAATAGTGTAATTGTTCCAAAGAGGCTGTTGTTATAATAGAGTAGCGGTTTCTTCACGCTTTCACCAACTGCTTTCAATCCAGCAAAATGTATTACCGCATCAAACCTACGAAATCATGCAATCAAGAATAAGGATGAATCACATTTCTCCAGGTCAGATCTTTAAATCATCACATGCCCAGAAATCCGACCTCTTCCCTGCAAATGCTATTCTCCAATGGTGTCATTTCAGAATTCCAAAATCAAACCGAGAACTCATGATGAGGTTCACGATTTGATTGCTACGCATGGTTCAGATTTGAATCCCATAAGTGATTTCCACTAAGAAGAAAATTAAAAGAGGCAGAACGAACTCACTTCGTCTCGGAGAAAACCCTCTCAAGAGCGGCTTTATCGCGAAGGTCGACCTGCGGGCAAGATGCATCAACCATGTCATTCCGGAATTTTCCAGATTGCCAATGAATCCGTAATAATAACTCCATCCGGAAATTGTCCAGCAGAAGGAGCAATCACCCGATTCAAATCAAATCTAAATCCCTAAACCCTAAAAACATTCCAGAGTGAAGTATCGTAACTACACCACCCAAACAATCCAATGGCTGCCTCGATCAGCGAAACTTACGACAAAAACCCCCCAAACGAAGTCTCGCTCAAAACGAGAGGAGGAAATGAAAGGACCTGGTGGAAGGTGAGATTATGGCGGAAGTCGGGTGCGAGGTCCTGGACGCGGCGGATGGCAACAGGAGAAGAGTTGTCAAGATTGTCGACGATGACGGTGGTGTAGCCAGCGAGAAGAAGTTGAAGAACGGTGTGAGTGCCGATGTAACCAGCACCGCCGGTGACCAGAATAGTCTTCGCCATCAACGGAGAATCAAAGCTCCGAGAGGCAATGAGAGAGAGAGAGAGAGAGAGGGAACGAATGAGAAACTAACTTCTCTCTCTGTATCTATATGTATGCTTTTGTCGTTGGCCACGTGGCAGCAACTATTTATTTATTTATTTTTATATAATATAAATCGACAACATATTAATACGTGTTTGTAAAGACAGAACAATAGCATATGGGGGTTATTTGTTCGTACATTAGATTTCGAAGCATCTAAGAATATGAGATTCAAAATGGATCTTTATATTCGCCGACAAAATAATATTTCATTTTTTAAATATTAAAAATGATTATAATATAGTTTTAAATTTATTAGTTTGTAAGAAATGTGGTGTCTCCAGATGTTTTGAACTGTACCATATTATTTATTGTATTTAAAAAAAGAACCGC
>CM071865.1:50270511-50298202 GCA_036759665.1 Gynandropsis gynandra | reverse complement strand
CCAGATCTCTGTGCTTCGAAGAAAAACCATCTTCATTCTGCCTCCAATCGATTGGAATTCCGATTTGCAAATCCACCGTAGACAACCAATCACCGTGACGGATGGTGGAAATGATCCACCGGAAATCGTAGATTCCGACGATAATCATCGACGGAGAGAAAAGAGAAAAAAAATGGAGGTGCGGGGAATCGAACCCCGTGCCTCTCGCATGCGAAGCGAGCGCTCTACCATATGAGCTACACCCCCTACGCCTTCATTTACATCTTTTTTTTTAAATTATCATACAATGTTTTCCGATTGTGCGTGTTTATTTAATTTCTAATTTTTAAGGAAAAAATAAGTAAAGAAAGGGAAAGAAATAAGATGAAATTAATTTAGTAGAAAGAAAATGGCACAAAAATAGGGTTAAAGAGAACTATAATGTTAATGATTCCATCTCTTGGACTTGGGGACATTCCATGATACTTTCTAGAGATGGTTTCCAAGGCATAGATGATGATGATGATGATGATGATGATGATGATGATGACGACGACGACGACGACGACGACGACGACGACGACCACCCAAACTCTGTCCTTTGTATTACATCCTTGGACACCATCAAATGACCATGATGATGATTCTCACTCAACTGAAGCAAAAACATCTCCAACTCTTGTCTTGTAAGAACTATCTTCACCTTCATCCCACCATTATCATCATCATCATCATCACCATCTTTAAATGACCATCGTGCCCTTCCTCTTTCTTCTCCTCCTCCTCCTTGCCATCTCTCCATACAATTTCCCATAATTACCAATTCACAAAACAAGAGAATGATTAATGCATTGGGGGGTTTTTTTTGTGTGGTTTAACAAGAGGAAAATTGTATCTCAAGGTTAGTGTGTATGTGTATATGTATATATATATATAAAGGTTCCATAGTATTAAAAGGCCTTTGAAATTTCCCAACAACTGTTATTCCTCAGTGACATATGACAGTCTTAACATAAAATTAAGAAAAAACTAATCATTGATCCATATGCATATACGTGTATTGATTAATAATATATGTATATTTGTACACATGAACGATGATTCCAAAATCTATATTCATATCCTTCTTCTTTATTTAAATTTTAATATATATATATATATTACATTTATTAAGATAACAAATTATGGGAATTTGTTATTATATAGTTAATGGAAATTTAATTAAGATAGGAATATCTTTTTTTTTAGATTGAAGAAAAAGTCTAATGCGATTACGTCCACCACGTGATCGGACCTAGTGTGAACACATATTTATTCCTCCTCCGTAATTTATGCTTTAAACTTAACTTATTATTTCTTTTTGTAATTTTATAGTATTAGTTTTAAATAATTTCCACTATTTATTATTCCTTAGTCCTATTATTCTAACGTTCCCCAATATATACATAAATATCGTTTTCATATGTTGGACTATATCAAAGTTTCGGGAGACATGGACCATATTTTAGGTATGACTTTTGAAGAAAACAGAAAGATGTTGAATATTAATTTGTTTGTTTGTATTATTTATTTTGAAGTTTGTTTATTTAATTATTTGCGCAGATATAAGATATATCGACTCGACCGTTCGATTAAGATAATCCAACGGTTAGGATTCGCTATCTCAATTAATTAGGCGATCCAAATCACATTTCATTTCATTAACACTGTTGCTGAGATTACAACTGACCCAAAAATAAAACCCTAAAGGACACACAAACACGTATCTTGAGACGCAAGGAATGAAAAAAAACAATCCTTGCAAATCTTAAGAACCCTAGAGAATGCAGAAGCCAATTCCTTCTTCAATCTCCAACGATTACTCAAACACTATCCATATTTCTATATATATATATATATATATATATATAGCCTTTCAAGTTGGAGGATAAAGAGGATGAGCACTTGAAATCCTTCCCTTTCATCGTCTCTTCACACCTTCCATCCATCCACCCTTCTGCAAAACAAAAACAAAAACCCTAATCCCCACGAATCCCATTTTGACCTTTTCGTTAAAGTTGGAGTTGGAGGATAAAGAGGATGAGCACTTGAAATCCTTCCCTTTCATCGTCTCTTCACACCTTCCATCCATCCACCCTTCTGCAAAACAAAAACAAAAACCCTAATCCCCACGAATCCCATTTTGACCTTTTCGTTAAGCCAAGGTATAGCTCGAGACATAGACGCCTGCTGGAGACGATGAATGGATATAGACGAACTCGAGTGATTTTCCAGAAGGTAATGAGGTTATCCATGGCGGCAATGTATAGGAATTGCCAGATCTGATGAGTCCCCAGATGGGTCCATAGAGATTCTTGATTGAAAGGTTAAGACTTTTGAGGGATTTCGTTGATTTGTTAGTCACAGTCGTCGAGTATCTGTAATAAGTCTTCCCCTTTGATATCCATGACGCTGTTACCTTCTGAACAATAGCCACTGGCCCTGCAGGAGTCTTCTTGGGTTTAGTCGCAGGGATTGGTTTCTTCACAACCTCTGTAAGATCATGAAAAGGATCTCATAAGGATGATGAACGGCTGAGATTGAAAGATGGAACAACATTAGGCAATCGACAACATACCAGGAAGAAGCTGATTATAAGGGGAAGGGGCAGTGGTGAATCGAGCAAGAACGCCGAGAAGAGGGGCGTTGTTGTAAGTAGCTGGTTCAGTCTGTTCATAGTTATCTCTTTGGTCAGCAAAGTTATCATAAGCGTCAGGGCCACCAACAAGGGCACCGGTTAGGATGTTAGGGTCACTGCCTTTCCGGCTAAACCACGTGGCATAGCCACCTCTGCACGTGACAAAAGAGCTGTCAACCTTGTAGGACACAATTGAGGAGGCTCTGTGGTGAACCCTTTGTGGGTAATTATTACCATATCCGACCATATAGCTCGTAGCCCTCGGGTTGTCTCCAAGAATGTAATCAACCTGAAGGATTGATTCAATAATCACTTAGCTTTTGGAATCATTGTAGAGAACAGTCAAATCATATCATAATCAGTCTTATTTATTACCTGAGATTTAGCAAAAGACAGAAGCTGAGAAGGAGAGACATTGGCGGCCGGACAAGTCAAGGTTTTTGTAACAGAAGAAAGATAATCAGAGTAAACGGTGGCCAAGAAGGAAGCGGAGGTGACGAACTGCATGTTGTTCCACCGCTGTCTGAAAATCATACCGCCGGGAGTCTTCTGAATGTTTCTATTTCCCTTTCCGACCAAACCGCACATGAAGAACTCAGCCTTCTGTTGGTATCTTTGGAACACAGGACCATGACGACCTGCTTTTCCTTCCATCAAGAACTGCCAAAACACAATCCAAGGTTCCAATCCAAAAATCCTTATCTGGGTAATAACCAAAATCAAATCTTACGAATCTGATGGTTCGATCAAGACACAGTACCTTGGCGACAAGGGTTTGAACACCAGCATACTTGACATCCCAACCGAACTCGGTCATGGCCCAACCAGTTCCTCCCATGGCGTCACCGTTCCGACCCAAGTAGTCCAAGTAATATTGGTCGTTCGACGCTTGGTACAGCCACGCCGCCGCCCACAGCAACTCGTCCTGCTCATCAACATGAACACGAATTCGATGTAAAGATCAAAGGATATTCAGAAATATAAGAGATTCTGTGTAATCCGTACATTGTAACCACTGACGGATCGGTAATACTTCTGAGCGACGGTGATACTGCTGTCGTATTTTCCTCTGTATTTGTCCGCAAAATCGAACAGCTAAATCAAATCAAAGAAAAAAGGGATACTCTCAGTGAAACAGACACTTAATGGCAAATCCGTAATAATGTACGACTACTAAGAGCAGTTACGACATTTTGGCATAAACTCAGAAACCAGACTGAAAAGTAGTGGCAAATCCGAGAAAATCCGGTAACAGTAAGGGTAGTTATGGGATTTAAAGATAAGTACGTGGGGGAGATTTGGGAAAGGATCTCATAGGGATGAACGGCTGAGATTGAAAGATGGTAAAAGATACGACGACAATAACTGTACGGTCAAAACACAAAAACCCGTGATAGACGGAGAACGACGTCGTAGTCCCCACCTCTCTCAGAGATCCATCTTTTGCGGGGCCCCTCTAAACGACACCGTTTAGTTGCAATTTAATTATGTTATACAGCTTTATTCATAATATTGATCAAGCAATTTGTTTTCACCATATTACGAAATTAGATAAAGAAATTAAATTATTTTCTTGATTAGTCTTTCCAGATTAACTATAAAATGTTAAGCTTTTAATATCTGGTATATATTTATAATTTGCAAATTTTTTTTCACCTCCTCTTCTATAATTTATTAATACTAGAAATTTACAGTTTCACATAATTGTCGTTTTATCTGCTAACATGCGCCTCCCACTCTAACGCCTAACGTGCGCTGAAAGTGACGTTTAAGGGATTCTCCACTGTTAGTTGTGTAATAATAATAATAGTGTCTGCAACTACCCTTTCCTCATATTAACTATACTAACAGACCCTTTGTACGTAAACAGTTACGGCTTAACTTTCCTTTCCGCATATTAACTATACTAACAGACCTATCTATCGCGCTAACGTGCGCATCTCCAACACCGCTGAGACTACAATGCGCCGAATAAAACTATGATAAAGTACCTGATAGGCGTGGTCGAGTAGCAGCCTAGAATAGGCAGGGTTTGACCGGCGGAAGACGATGGATGCAGCAGCCATGGCAGCGGCTGTTTCTCCGGCGAGATCAGACCCGGGATTGTTCGGGTCGACCCGGTACGCCCTCCGATCCGTCGACATGTCCTCTGGTCTCTGCCAACAGTAATGGTCGGTGTTCCCATCTCCTACCTAAAAATCCAAAAAAAAGAACCCATTAAAGTAAACACACAAATAGGCATTACCCAAAATCGAATATACAAAAAAGATTGTCTTTTTTTTCTGTCGTATCGAACCTCGCCGTAGAGAACGTTGGGTTCAGGATGGGCTTTGATGAAGTAATCAGTGCCCCATTTGATGGCGTCCAAGGCGTGACCGAGCTCACCGTTTGCCGTCATTTGATTGCCGTACTCTATTACGCTCCACGACATCATCGTCACCGTGAATGCCATGGGAAGTCCGAATTTCACATTGTCTCCGGCGTCGTAGTATCCTCCTACCAGATCCACCTGAAAACCGCCGTCGTATTTCAGTAACAAACATCATTGTCCCTCCAAAAATAAGAGAGAGAGAGAGAAGAGAGACTTACGCCACTGGTTTTGCCATCGTTGAGACCAGAGTGGGAACGCCAAGTAACCCTCTGGTTACGAGGAAGAACACCAGATCTCTGTGCTTCGAAGAAGAGAATGCTCTTCGACAGAGCTTGCCGGTAGTCATGGCCGCCGAGAGCAGCTGGAATAGAAAGGATTAGACACATAGTAGCCAGTAAAGTTGGTCGCCGGAGATTCTTCTCCATTTTGTATGGCTTTGCCGATATAGAGATAAAAAAAGGGATAATTTAGAGGAGGAGCGCCGAGAGCAGCTGGAATAGAAAGGATTAGACACATAGTAGCCAGTAAAGTTGGTCGCCGGAGATTCTTCTCCATTTTGTATGGCTTTGCCGATATAGAGATAAAAAAAGGGATAATTTTAGAGGAGGAGGGCAGAATGCCGGCGAATTTATCAGATAAAAAACGCTGAAACGGCCGGAAAAGTCGCCGGAGAGGGAGAATAGGAGGAGGAGGAGGAGGAGGAGGAAGAGCAGTGAAGACGAAGGGTTGAAGTGAAGTATGGTATATATGGAAGAGGAAGAAGGAAGGTACCAAGAGACAGGAAATATGACAGATAGCAATAAATGATATAAATTTATGTCTCTCTTAATATTTTTTAATGCCCAAATTTAAATATCAATATTTTTATTATCAAATAAATATTTGAGTGGAAGTATTGATGTATTATTTTCCATTTAAAAAAATTATGTGTAGATCCGTTCAAAAAATTAGTATGAATGGACAACATTTTGTTCTTACCAAGTATGTATGAAACAAATTATTATATTCCTACAAAATGTAACAAAAACAAAAGCATTAATTATATATATTTAAATAATTAATGAGATTGCAAGAGCCGAATATATTTTTTAGATTATATATATTTAAGTGCTCCATTATAAACATAGTTATCATTCATTATAAATTTGAATAATGTACACAAATTGAAATATAAAAGATTGCAATTTTTGTTCTAATAAACATATTGGAAAAACAAAAAAATAAAATAAAGTGTACCAAAAGCGGCGGTGCAGAATTAAATGTATTTTACAACTTCACATGTGACTGAGAAATAAACACAATAATAAATATCGTCCTCCCTTTTATAACTGAACATGGAAACATAATTATGATATAATTATGAAAGGAAAATCGGTCCAACTTTTCTAATTTTCTCTTTACGGTTATGTCTTCCAGTTCACTATTTACAGTTTCGTAATAAATAAATAAATAAATAGTAAATTAATTATATATATATTTATGGGCCAAGAAGAATAAGGAAGCAGCAAAAGATAAAGAGATTGAAAGTCAGTTTCCCACGGAGAATCAGAAAAGCCCAAAAGATTATATTCACTTTGGCGATGAAATGTCTTAATTACCCTTTACCACCCCGAGCAATGTTTATACCGGAATTTACGAAACAAGCCCTTGACGATGGGAAGGGTAAAATACGGAAGTGAAAGAGAGGAGGTTATAAATGTAATTTAGATGAAGTCGGCTGAAACACCCGACAACTCGACCAACCAACACTCTTCCCCTTCCATTAATATTTTATTTTCCCATTTTGGTAGGGTGAAAAAGTTTTATATGTAGGATATAAATATTTCCGTATATTTTGTTCATGAATTATATAAATAATTTAGTAAACAGTTTATCTAAATTCGAATTATGCAGCACCAGTATTATCATATAAAACCCACCGCCAATAAAGTAAATAAACAGCTACAATTTTATTGTTATTATTATTATGGCTAAGGTAAAGATATATGGTGGAGACACAAAGACACTGAAATTTTGTGTGTTTTATAAAATATGAGATTTATTATTTTGTATGAATGTGTATTTTTATATGATCGTATAAATAAATAAATAAATAAATGTGGGAAAAAGGGTTAAAAGGAGAAAGGGGATGGAGTCAAAAAGCGCATACCTTCGCTTCACATTCCTTTATTCTCAACCGCAATTAACGGCCTTCTTATATTTTTTATATAATTATCCTAATTTTATACTCTTTTAAAATTTGTCTTCTTTACTCTTTCCATTCAAAATTTATTATTTCTTATAATTTTATGATTATTTTATTATTAAACTCCAAATCATAAAATACTAAATACTAAAGTCTAAATATAACACAAGATAATACAAAATTAAATATCTTTATCCTTTAGTATTATTTATATATAGAAATTTATAACATAAGATTACATTATATTTCACCGAAACCAAGAGAGGAACTGACACGTAAGCAAAGGTCAAAAGGGGCAAACCTCCGGGTTGACTGACTGTCACCGGTAGTGTAACGGCGACGTTGGATGTAGGGCCCACGTGCCACTAGTAAAAAGACCACGAGGGAGTTCAAATATGCCACGTCATCATAATACATATGTCCGAAATGAATACGTGGCAACATCTCAGTGGGAATTAACTGTTAAAAAGTCTAACATATTGTATGTATATATGTGTAAATTCGATTAATATACTATATAAACATATAACTTGTACTGTAATATTTATTAATCACCGGTAGTGTAACGGCGACGTTGGATGTAGGGCCCACGTGCCACTAGTAAAAAGACCACGAGGGAGTTCAAATATGCCACGTCATCATAATACATATGTCCGAAATGAATACGTGGCAACATCTCAGTGGGAATTAACTGTTAAAAAGTCTAACATATTGTATGTATATATGTGTAAATTCGATTAATATAATATATAAACATATAACTTGTACTGTAATAATTTATTAATATATTTAAATATATATATATATTAAATGTAATGTGGGATTTAGTGACAAGACCATGAAGAGAAGTGAAGGGTTCTCCCAATACCCCTAAAAAAGTATCAAATCCGCATGCAATAGAACAATCCTCCCATTTATTTTATTTTTTACAAATTTGAGAGTATTTTAATTGATTTATAAATTAATTTCTTAAAACTTTATATATATATATATGTTTATTTATTAAAGGCAATTGTCCCTACAGAGATCCCTTCGGATCTGATATTAAGGGCATGTCTCCCTCCTTTGACATTAACCCTTTTTGTTTTTCTTCTATTTATAATGTATTTATTTTTGTATGGGCAATGTATCCGAATACTCTGAATTTTCGTAAAAATTGAAATAAGAACGAAAATATTAAATAATATTTTATTTGATTCACTTCTTTATACTTTTTTTTCCAAATAATTGTTTTAGAATTTGAGTTGATATCGTATATATACACAAGTTCTTTTAGATAAATATTCAAATAATTGATATAGAACAAATAACATATATATATATATATATACAAATTTGACTCTAATTTAGATGACCAATGGTAGCCGAAGAATAATTTGATCTCTTTTGAACTATTGCCCTATTGCTTTATAATTATATCAAATATGATAAAAAAAAGTTTTGATTGCAAATCAATAATTCGTCTAAAATTGTATATTTTTATAATGAAAAAAAAAATCCTAAAATGGCAGACCAAGTTCACCCTTCTTCGTTTAGAAAAAAAATGGTCCATTATTTCTTCATGTGCCCACTAATTCCAATACGTTTTACAATATCCAGACGGGAAAAAAAAGATAATTGCCGCAATTGTAGCATGGAATAATTTGGCCTAAAAAAACGATAATTGCCGCAATCGTAATCAATCAATTAATCAAGAGGGTGATTAATTTCACTAATTGGCTATGATTTGTTTAAGCCAACAAATAATTTGGCCTACAAATTACTTTTTAGTTTCATTTTGTATATTCTCATATAATTCTCCTTAATAATATATAAAATATTATTTTGCTTAACATCATTAGAACAATGATAATAGATCTATATATCAAATATATTTGGACATAAATTGTTTCAACAATTCAATATATATATATATATTATGTTAATTTATATAATAACGTGTATATATTGGTGTGTATATAATAGTAAACTAAAATTTAGCATGTTTCATTGTATTATAGTTGGATGTCTTAATTCCTCAAATTTTTATTCATGTTTTATCCCATGAATACCATAATTTGTTCAGATTGAAATTTTGTTACAGATTTAAAAAGGTTAAGAGATTATCAGAATTGTTTTGAAATATATATTCTCAAATTTTATCATTATTAAAATTGAAATGGAAATGGAAATGGAGTATGAAAGGGTAATTATTAATTACTAATTAAGATCTGGAGCCGACAAATTTTTAAAATAATAATGGACGAGACCACCGAATTCCAGCACCACAACAATGATATCGAAAACATATATTATAAATTACAATAATGTAAAATGATAATATTATATAATATTAAAAAAAAGTTAAATGTAGGCAAACACATTGCCCATTCACTGTCTCTCAATCATCTTCAATTATTTAATTTATATCAATTTTTTATAAATAATAATGTAATAATATCCTCATTTTTAAATAACATAGGCACTGGCAAAATGTATTTGAAAAGAAAAAACAATTAATGGATACTTATGAATGAGAATAAAATATATTAATTTAATTATTACAATTAGCATTGTGTTGAGTGCAAAAGTATTCAGCTTTAATCTTTCCACCCCTCTTTGCTGAGTCTCCTGGACGCCAATCCTCTGGAAGAAAACCGCGGTGTGACCGCTACCAACGGCGTTTTCACCGCTTCTTCATCGTCATTACTTTGATCCCAATCGTCATCGCCCCAATCGCTGTTCCATCCCTCATTCGTCTTTGCCCCGTCGCTCGATATGGGGAGTTCACCCTCCACCCTTTGGTATATATTTCCAACAGACTTGTTTCTGTACAAATGGATGAAGGCTAGAACGACAACAATCGCAAACGCAATGAAGATGATGACAATGAGCGTTTGTAAACGCAAGTTCATAATTGAGGTAGGAGAAAGAGCGATTGAATCATCGTTTTGTGCGTATAATTCCTTCCAATCGAGGCTGCATCGGCCTTTACCCGCACTTAGTATGATTGCCTTATCATTTGATTCTCTGTCTTTAATCAAAACCTTCACCTGCAAACACTCATAGAACCCTAATTCATCAAACACAATAAACCCTAATTCATCAAAAATATCATTTACCATACATATAACTATCCAATCAAGAACCCTAATTCATCAAAAATATCATTTACCATACATATAACTATCCAATCAAGAACCCTAATTCATCAAAAATATCATTTACCATACATATAACTATCCAATCAAGAACCCTAATTCATCAAATACAGTAAGTAAAAACCCCAATTCATCAAAAAGATCATTTACCATACATATATAACTATCCAATCAAGAACCCTAATTCATCAAAAAGATCATTTACCATACATATGACTATCCAATCAAGAACCCTAATTCATCGAACACTGTAAACCCAAAGAAAGGAACCTCCTTTGATCACTCCAAGAACCCTAATTCATCAAAACACTGTAAACCCAAAGAAAGGAACCTCCTTTGATCACTTCTATCTGCTCAAAACCTTATAATCCTCAGCAAGTTTGCAACGTATCATAATCTTTATCGATATAACCGAAAAGGGCGAACCTTAAAGACTACCCTTATGTCATAAAAAGCAACCTTTGTCCGAAAAATCACAAGATCATGCAGCTAAGACTCAGATTATGAAGAGAGAGAAGTAAAGTTCTTCAAGATACATTCGAAATCGAATGATGTTTGCATATAAAAAGTACCTTCTTATCCTCGTTTTTTAGGAGCTGGACTTTGTTCTTCTCTAATCGAACATTAGCCGAAGCAGATATAGTAACAAGCAAAGGACTCTTGCCTTTGTTCTGGATCAAGAGTGAAAGATGAGGCGAATCTGTTCAACAACAACAATCAAGACTCGAAAACGAACATTGTATCGATTCGATTATATAGAAATTAAAACACTGACCATTTCCCGGAACTCTCAAACAAGCAACAAAATCATCTTCTTTATCTCTACACATATTAGATGGATCACATTCTTCTCCATGGAAACCATCCTTCTTCTTCCTTTGGAAGCTACTCAAACCCTCTTTAATGGTTCCATCCCTTCTTCCCCTTGACATTGAATCATCATCCAATTCTCCCTTTTCTCTCGAATCCGATTGCTTCGACTCATCTTCTATATTCTTACCCTTGGTATCATTGGTAATCAATTCCGACCCACCAAGTTTGGTATCAGTAAAATTCGAATTCGATAACGAGCTAGAAACAACATTGGCCTCTAAACCCACCTAAGAAATCGAATCGATTATCATGAATCAGCTCTCGATTCCAAAATGTGAGCAATCGGTTGATATTAGGGTTCTTACATTCACCACTTACCTTAGTATCAGCGGAGGAACAACTAACAGCAACGGAAAACAAAGCAAGACCCACCAACAGAATGGAGCATTTCTCCATTTCTAAGAACAACCCAATTGAAAACTCCAATTCAGAATCTCGTTTAGGGATTTTCGAAGCGAGAAAGAGGATCAAAACATGAACTGACCTCATAAAACAACGCAGTTTCTGAATCTTTCTGTGGGTTTTCCTTCTTCGTTGTCAGTAGAATTCATCACAAGAGTCAATCTCTGCTCCTAGAGATCAACAACTGATGTTCGATTTCGGGTTTGTGAGGAAGAACAGAGTGGGTGACCAGAAAAAATCTCTACTTTGACCATTTTCCAGTGATGCTGACTTGCTCTGATAATACTTGAAAAATAAAAGAATCCATCAAATTAAATTATAAACCTGACTTATTAATTTGAGCCCATAAACAGTTTAATATTTATTTTGGGCTTCAGACCCATTTTAACTAACTAATTGTTAAGAATTTCTATTAGGTCCCTATACTTTTGCCTTATTTCAAATACTACACTCAATGTTTATATGAATTCCATTTGAACCCCGTAATGTTTTAAATATCCTCCAACGCCCACTATTTGGAGGGATTTTTTCAAATTTATTTTGCAATATAACATTAGATGACTCATTTTAATTGAATATTTTATCTAATGAGGTAACCAACTTAATTCCTACAAAAAGGCAGTGGAGATTAATGAGGTGAATTATTTTTTATCCCATTCTGTAAGGATGAAATAATTAATAATATTGTTGTATTGAAAATAAATAATAACAATGTGAGTGTTCGAGTAATAATAATAATAATAATTGAAGGCAACAACAATGATGAATCAACTAATACCTGCTTTAAAGAAATAATTATAAATTATAAAATATATAAAAAGGTCTAAATTCCACCTGGCGTCGGTGCTGGACATTGCCACGCGTCAACTTTTAAGTAAAAAAGTCAACTTACCCAAATTTTAGGGTAATGTCAAATTAATGAGAATAGTTAATCTATTTAATTAATTAATCACAAATACGAAAAGAGAAATACCCGACATCACCATAAGCTTAAAAAGTTTCCAACTTTTATGGAATATTATGTAAACCATTGTTTTTTTAAGTTGATTGTGTAAAATATTGGTTAATTTCTTGTCGACCAAAGTGTAGCTAAATTTGAAGATATCTTATATATTTTTAAAATTTTATTTTACAAATATAAAATTGTTAAATTTTTCATTTCATAATTTTAGATATAAATTTAATGTTTATATTTTATTAGAACAATAATGGTTAAATTATGAAATGATAAACAAATTTATTAAGAATTATACAAAAATTTGTTAGAATTTCATATATATTAGTCTGCAAGGTTTCAATAATTGGATAACCAATAATTTAATTACAACTGCAAATATTAACTTATATATAATCTCTCAATATATGTAAATTGGTCAAACCGACCGGGACCACTTACAGCTTATAATAAAACCTACATTCATATATAATTTAATTTATTTTAATTGTATAAGCTTATTTCTATTCGAAGACTAAGTCAAGTGATATTGATATATTCTTTCCTTATGAACATTTATACCGACCTTATACATATACAATATCTTTAAAATTTTTAAAAATAATTGTTGCTTGCTATAATGCTATTAATAAAT
Organism: Gynandropsis gynandra; assembly: GCA_036759665.1. NCBI lineage: Eukaryota > Viridiplantae > Streptophyta > Magnoliopsida > Brassicales > Cleomaceae > Gynandropsis > Gynandropsis gynandra. The sequence continues at coordinate 50,284,986 of CM071865.1, read as the reverse complement.
TTTTAGGGAATTATGTATTTTTCCAAAATACATGTTAAGTCATCGTTTTTCTTTTTATGGGGGCAAAACGTAAATATTATATATATATATGGAAAAAAAAATACAACATGAAAACAATATAAATACTTAGGTTAAAGTTCTTATAAAAAGAAAGACATGACAGATTTCATTAGTATCAACCATAAAGATTTTCACATTAGTATATATTTTACAGCAGATGTTTATTTACAATCAAAATACTATATACCGCCCATTAAAATCGTTTACATTCTAATTTTTTTTTCTTTTATTTGTTAATATATATGTATTATACTAAAATACTATATATAGAATATATAGAGGACTACAAACCTATAAATCCATAAAAGATAATAAGATATCATATATATGTCATTAATACGTAATTAGTGAATGGAACAACAAAAAAGAATAACATGTGCGAATATGTTATGATGGACCTCAGATGCTGCATTATATGATTAGCTAGCTGTATTTTATACACATAATTTATATATATATATGTCATTAATACGTAATTAGTGAATGGAACAACAAAAAAGAATAACATGTGCGAATATGTTATGATGGACCTCAGCATTATATGACTACAAACCTATAAATCCATAAAAGATAATAAGATATCATATATATGCCATTAATACGTAATTAGTGAATGGAACAACAAAAAAGAATAACATGTGCGAATATGTTATGATGGACCTCAGATGCTGCATTATATGATTAGCTAGCTGTATTTTATACACATAATTTATATATATATATATATATATACATAACATGAAAAGACAAGGAGAGCATGGTAGGTCCAAAAGAATTCATACCCATTTACATTGAGAAAATTAAAATTCTAAGTTTCGGATAAGAGGGGACCTCATGCATGTGTACATGCAGACATATACACAAATACACGCCTATGTATTTACTAATATATTCACACTCATTATACATACATATATGTTGGAGCCTTTTTTTCTATATTAAAAAAAATGAACGTTTGTGAGTATATATATATATCTTATCTTTTTATATATCGTTCGAAATATTTAGAATATAAACGATAACCATTTGTAATTTTGTTAGTGTCAAATCAGTTTTAATATAATTAATGAAATTTAATAATTTATGATTAGCCAATATTATACATACAAATATATAATTTTTATATGAATTGATGTATAATAATACATCTTTACATTTCTTTTGTATAGCATATTGAATGTTAAATATTAAAGTATTTAAATTAGGACAAACTAAACTTTTATACATTGTAAGATAAATATATAAGATCTAATTAAATGTAAAATTTAGATTAATATTTAGATTATTCAATATTATGAATGTATATAAATATCTACTCATTATACTTTATTACGTACTTGTGTTCCATTTAAACCTATAACTAAAGGAGGTGTCCATATTTACATTGGTTTCACTTAATAGTTGAAAAACGTTAATTTTCAACGTTAAAACGAATATATTCATACAAGTTTTTAGTGGACAATGTAAGAAAATTTAATTAATTTCGATTATATACTTAATAATCAAGGATATATTCATACAAATCCACATATATGCTAAAACTTAATTTTTCTATTTATGATATATATAGGTGCATATACATTTTCAAAGATAAAAGTACGGTGGGGTCCACTGTTGCCGTCAAAGAGACTAGCTTAGAGACATTTGTCTTCGCTCCATTGAGATAACGTTCAACTTTGTATTTAATTCACTCATATCTATATATATATGTGTATACATATTTGGTCATATATCTATATATACATTTATGATGTATATATATATATAATGATACGAGTATTTTACTATCATGGTGTATCATAATGGTTTTAGTTAAATAATTTTTCTGTATAGATAAATATTAATGATTAATGTTAGGCCATTCGATACGAAACATATACGCTATAATATAATATGTTCTTTTTTATTAAAATTACGGGATTTTATTTGTTTTATCTAGTTTATAAATTCAATCCCGTTAGAAATAACAATATTTGTTCGAGTGTTTTGCTGTCGGTAAACGAATACGTTTGATAATGGTCGACTATAAAGATTTTGTGGGATATTAAAAGTAATAAAAAATCAAATTAAATTTCTACATAAGCAAGCACATATATATATATATCAGCATTATTATATTTAATTGTGTATTATAGCAAGCAAAAGTCATAGTAAGTCGGAGTAGTTATCCAATCGACAAGGGACAGATATGGGCAAATACCTACTTTTTGGTACAATCACTATCCAATATATATTGTGAGATCACACAATTATACGTATTTGTATACGTATACATATTCATATATATATATATATATGAATATGTGTGTTTTTTACTATAACTTTTTTGGTTTTACGACTAAGAAGAACGTGTTACATATAATATCATTGTGCAATTATCATCGATATTGGCATTAATTCAATATAATTTAATTCATTGGTGAATAAAGACTATAACATAAATATATTTCTTTTTTGAATATGTAAATATATGTATATATAGTATTGGCTCTTAGAAGGAATTGATTAATGAAGTAGGTGATCCGGTCGCCTACATATTCGCTATTTATAAAACGGTATAAGACAATTAAATTTATTTTTATTTATTTATCAATATTATGGTAATGAAAGACCCATTATATAATGTTATTGTTTCGTTTTTTTTTTTCAAATGGGAAAATTTGGATATTTTCAAATGGAATGAATGAAGCAACGTGAATAAAGTTAATAATTAGGTGCAAAGACGAGACCGAAAACCTAATTCACGTCATCGTGACGTCATTTTCCGACATAGTGACACAGTAATAATAACATATAGTCCCGTCATGGATCCAAGCGGGTTAAACGTGTGGGCCCAGAACGATGGCCCACTTCCTCTTTCTGAATAACGACGAAACACTACTTTTTTCGCCTTATGAAATGACAGATATGCCCTTGAGTTCTTCTCATATTTACGGGGACAGTGTCCGGATAAGATCCTGATGGGGAGGGTGATTTGACTATATTATCCTTTTGCATAGCTATCGATTAATTAATACATTGGTTTAAAAAGAAAGGATCATATTTAATTACATAAATATAATTTAACGTTAATGTGTATGTTCAAGAAAATTATATAGTATTCTCATAATTCATTATTTAGAAAATGTTATTTACGTAATTTTTATTATGAAATTGGTCAATCTAAAATTATATCACAAACCAAAAAAAGGGGAGAACTCGGGAGGCTTCATGTGATTGGCTTTACGATCATAATAACTTTTTGAATTAAATTATGAATGGACCGGCCTCGTTAAATGTTCTAAAGCATCCTATTTGACCGTACTCCTTATTCTTTACAACATATATATATATATATGCCTCTAAGTATATATATGTTATTAGGTGAATGAAAATGTGAGACTAAAATTCAATTTTATAAAGTCTTGGAAAATAAAGTTGTTTTTTTTTTGGTAAATCTATGATGTAAAAAGAAATTATGTGAATTAATTAATTTGATTAATCGGTAAAATAAAATATTTATTTTATTCTAGATTGAAACATTTATTTTATATATCATTATTCTTATTATGTATCATGTATATTTCCGCACTTTTTTATATTTTTGTAAAAAAAAATATGTAATTAAATCTTTAATTTGTCCTCCTTTCCTTGGGAATCTAATGTTGGCAATAATTTATCTCTGAAAAATTATCCCAATCATGATCGTAAAATAAACTATAAAATTTCGTTATTTTGACTCAATTATATTTTAGTTATGCCAAACTAGAAACATTTCCACATATGTCATAAGAAACAAAATAGAAAAAAAACAACGAAAAATGTCAAAGAGCCCCATGTGAAAACATTTATATATATATATATATAAAAGTTAATATTTTTCTCTAATTTGGTTATAAATACACTCTCCAAGTTGCAACCTTCTTTCCAAACCCCAAACCTCAAACCAATCTTCTTCTTCTTCGATTCATCAATCTCAAGATTCATCGTAATCATCATTACCATAATCACCATCATCATCATCATCATCATCATACTTTTCTTGCTCTCCAAGAAACTCTGATATTTCAATGGAAGAGAAGACTGATAAAATGGCAGAGATCAGATCGTCTCTTTCTCAGATCATATTAACGGCAGGAGCCAACACTCTTGACTCCATCTTCTCCCACTGCACATCCGTCTCCGCCGGAGAATCCTCCTCCTCCACCACCGCCCTTCTCCCGCTCGGCTCCTCCGTGTATCTCCGGCAACGGGACCTCCTTCACAAATTCTACCAAGAAAACAACCGAGTACCATACCACACCACTACCACGCCGTTGTACACATCAGACCACCGAGATCACCTTTTTCACCAGATGGGTCCCACCGCCGCCGGAGAAAAGAAGAAGAATAAGAAGCTGTATAGGGGAGTGAGGCAGAGACATTGGGGCAAATGGGTCGCCGAGATAAGATTGCCACAGAACAGGATGAGGATTTGGTTGGGGACTTATGACACGGCGGAGGCCGCCGCATACGCCTACGACCGCGCCGCCTACAAGCTTCGCCGTGAATACGCACGCCTCAATTTCCCCAATCTCAAGGACCCGAGCGAGTTACTTGGACTCGCTGATTCTAACAAACTGCTCGCTCTGAAATCCGCCGTCGACTCCAAAATCCAGGCGATCTGTCAGAGGGTGAAGAGGGAGAGGACCAAGAAGAGCGCGAAAGCCACATCGGAGAAGAAGACGGCGGAGGACTCGCCGGAGCGATTACCATCTCCAGCGGATGTCGTCGCGGGAGAAAGTTACAGGGTTTCACCAGAGGTTTCAGATGAAGGGCTGTTTTGGAACAGTGAGAGGAGTTCACCGGCGGTCTCCGACAACGGTGCGACGGCAGCAATAATGACTGAGACGGAGGCTGATGGGTACTTGCTGGCCAGAATGCCCTCGTTTGATGCCGAGCTAATCTGGCAAGTCCTCGCGAATTAGAGGAACTCATGAAAGGGGGGATGAAATTAGGGTTTTTGGCCTATTAATTGTTTTGGTTATTATAATTAAGAAGGGTTAATTAGGGTTTAAGCCTCGCAATTTTTATTAAGAGGCCATTGGAGAAGAAGAAGTTCCTTTTGGGTTTTTTGTATGGTTTTTGAGGGGCTCTTGTTTCTACTTTTTTTTTGTCCTATTCCTATATAAATAATATCTTTTTTTTCCTCAAAAAAAAAAAAAAAACAAAGTGAAAGAAAATATAAAAAACTACATAAAATAAACACATTACAAATAAGTGAAGGAAAGTCACCAATTCAGTGAATCTTTAGATTTCTCAAGTTTGGTTTTGTAAGAAATCTCAATGTCTTCCTGCAAACATTCATCAAAACCCTAATAATCAATTTCACTGTTCTTCAAGAAGAAATAATAAATGGAAATTCCTTAAGAGTGTACCTTGCATGACTTTAGTAAAGGTTCCAAGAATGAAGATCTGAAGAACTTTTTTGATTTCCCAAGTGAACTTCTATCCGATTCTGCAATAATACAAAACAATGGTAAGGCATGAATGATGGTTTCATCATGATAATAACATCAGGAACATACCATCATCATCATCCACATCCATTCTTGACCCTCCTCCTGAGTTTAGTTCTTGTAATAGCTGAAAATGGTTACAGATACAGATAAGCAAAACTATGGAGGAAGTGTCTATAGTGATTGCTTCAACCAGATGAACACACTCTTGTATTACCTGCGAAACTGTTGGAACTCTTAATGGATCAAACTCATCACAAAGATTCGGGTCTATAGGAACACAAACACGGCCTGAAACCATAAAAAAAACGTTACAAGTATGAGAATTGCTATATATATATATATACATAGAAATGTCCTTGTTTGTGTTCTTGTATTTACTATAATCAATATAAATCAAGGGAGGGGTATTGGTTTTGGATGGTAAATAGATAAAAAGAAGACTGACCAGTCTTTGGATGGACACAGAAGGGTGCCTTGAGCAAATGGTTCATTTGTTTAGAGACCTGAAATTGGGAGGAAATATTAGACATCACAATCGTTTTGATAGAAATGTCGGTTTAAATATAAACATACCTCCAAATCAATCCGAGGGTAAGCAAAGGTAAAAACAATCTCTTCTATGCACATCCGAAGTGTTTGAGCCTATAAAACCATTAGATCCAAAGAGATCAATCATTCAAAGCAGCATCAAAGATTAAGAACACACCTTTTGTTTCTTAGATAAGAGCACATTTTTTAGCTGCTCCCATCTTGTGATACTGATAGCTTCTTCCGTTAGCGAAGATCTTGCAGCCTTCTCCCACTTTTCTCTAATTTCCGATTTAATATCTATTTTTGTAAACAGCAAATTTGTTATTGAGACCAGGCAGAGGGCGAAAAAGCACGTAAAAACATAATATCATACCTTCATCTGGAATCATCTCAAGTACCTTCTCGCATTTCTCATTGCTTGAGAATATCTTTTGAGTTACAAGCAACTTACCCTCGAAGAATTCCTTGAGAAAATCCACATATGATCTCCTGAAATGTCTAATGCTTTTAGTGGCATGAACAAATATTTTGAAAGAATTACAGAGACGTTAACCCTTACGCAAGGAACGGATGAAGGGCGTAACCCATCAGAGCAACCTTTCTGGCATTGTTTTCATTGCCCTGCATTGAGCAAAAACGACAACTAAACTCAATCAATTTCTCAGTGCATATACCAACAAAGTAAATTACATCTTAGATTTAGAGATCACCACCACCTTATATACATGGAAATATTCAGCAATTGCAGATCTTTGTTCATTAGTTAACCTGTACAAGTGATCATCACATGGTGTAAATCACTGCTGAAATATATCCAAGAGAAATAAGAAATACCGACCTTCGAGCTTTAGCATCACAAACCCAGCAATGGACTCCACGCCGACCACTAAAAACCCAAAGAATATGTCTAAAACCAAAATCCTCTGCACATAAGAAAGATAAACCAAACCCATATCATGACATATTTCACGTCTCTTTCACCAAGTAAATCTCTTTGTATCATTGTTCAACTAATTCCCGAAACAGATGAAATTGTGTCAAATACACTTTATGAAAACAAGAATGCATATAAACTCTCATTGTACATTTCCAAATTTACAAAAAGAAGACCATTTTATTCGTTTTCAGATCTTAAAGAGCAACATCGTTTGTAGAATGGATAGTGATCATTCCATAAATCCAGAAAATATAAATCAAATCTGAATCCAAGTCCTGGTACCTCTCAGGGCAGTATCAATAACTTTAATAGCAACGGTCATTAAAGGCCAGCAACTGGAACAAACGTCAGCTCCCGAGCAACAATATCTGACATCATCGTAATCTGTTATATCCTGAGGAAACAATTCAAGTAAATGGACAATGTATAAGCACAAATCCAATGTGAAAACTGCTGATATGAATTCCAAATAAGATAATTTAACCCACAATATCAAAGACCAGCTCCCTCTCCACCGGAGTAAACACATTGTCACCACTTTCAGCATAGGCATGTCTCTTAAATGGCTGAGAGAAACATTTACATCAAAGTCATCAATGAATTCAAATGAGTTCAATGGTCATTTGGTGCAAAAGTGTCAAAATTGAAACGAAAATCAGAGACCCATTAGCTCAAATGATGAAATTCAGACTTACATCCACATTATACAGAGCACCAATATCTATCTTGAAGGGACATTTCCCTTTTATGGACTCTTCCATGGCGGATACATTCTTGAAGGACATGTACCTTACATAAACGTCATTCTCAAGGGTAAATGAGAATTCTCGTCGACCATAATAGAATTCATCACAACCAGGATGCTTCCCATCTACAGAATGAACAATCATTCATAACTATGCCATTGAATGAATTCTGAATAAAAGTAGATACCACAAGTACCATTTCCATATGAAAGCCATCTGAAGATATCGCTATAAGGAAAAAGATTCCCTGCAATATACATCAAGGGGTTCTTCAGCTAAAACATGAAACCAGACAGTACTCTATCTGTAAAACGATACGAATTACATAATCAAAACTTCATATGAAGAACTTGCCGTAGTAGACGCGGAGGTAATGAACATTGAATTCGTTGGGATAATCGATTTTAGAATCTGGATCGGTGTTTCGAGGCTCATCAGTCACCATGTCATCTGTACCATTCTCAATTTCATCCCTCGTCATCTTCTCTCACGAGACAACAACAGTTCTGCACTATCTGCAAAATGAAAGCAAATTTGTTGAGATTCCAAACAGGAACGACCCATTACGAATTACCATACAAAATCGAGGTAATTGCTCACGAATTTATCAGAAAACAGTCAATCGAAAAGGAATCTTGCCGAAGAAAGCACAGGTGGGTGAGGCAAAAGCCTATCGAAGAAAGTATCCGTCAGGAATGGCGAATCCTGGAACTGGGCTACGAAGATTTCTGGGTTTTGGCTGACAAAAGGCAATGGAAGAAATGGCGGGAATGGGAGGAGGAAATTAGGGCAAATATGGCGGGAAACAGGATCCAAATAGGCGGGTGGAAATTTAGGGCATATCATAATTATGGGCCCAAAAGCATAATAATTAATGGCCCATTTCATAATTCCAATATCCCTAAAGAATACTTCTAAAGGTAATATATAAGATTTCATAATTATCAATTTTTTATTATTTATATATTTCATTTTTTTATTTAAGTTTGCATTTTATAATTACCATCTTTGATATTTAAAATTTTAGATAATTTATCTTTTAATATCACAAAAATGGACAGGTATTCAATATGACATTGGTTGGTGATGACTTATAAGGCTTTCTTGTGTTCTAAAAGGTTTCACTTGAGGTTTAATGTTATGTCTATATGTGTATATATAGGGGTGTCAAACGGGCCGGCCCGGCCCGAACCCGGCCCGAACCCGTTGTCGGGCCCGGTCCGGCCCGTTTTAAACGGGCCAAAAATCTTAGGCCCGCGGCCCGGCCCGACGGGCTTCAGGCGAGCTTCGGGCAGCCCACGGGGAGGCGACGAAGTTCGGGGGGGACGACGATGCTCGGGGGGACGATGACGCTCGGGGGAGGCGGCCGACGGTTTCTGAAAAAGAGGCAAGAGGAGGAGGAACAAAACAGATTAACGACGATGAAACGAAACAAGAGAAAGAGGCGCGCGCGGCTGTAGAATTAGGGTTGTTAACCAAACGAACGAGCCGCCCGGCCCGGCCCGAAGCCCGACGGGCCGGGCTCTATTCGAACGAGCTTTTTAGTCGGCCCGAGCCCGAAGACCCGATTTCATTCGAACTGTCAATTTTACAGCCCGAACCCGCGTATTTCGGGCGGGCTTCGGGTGGACCCGCGGACTCGGGCTGTTTTTTACACCCCTATGTATATATAGTGTGAGGTCTTTTAGGGTTTCCTTTATGTATATATCTATTTGTTGAGTGGAGTATATATTCTCTTCTATCTTTAAATTGCAATATTCGGTAAATTCACAATGTTGGTATTTCAATTTTTGAATATGTTCTCGTTTCTTTTTTTTTTTATCTCACGTTTTATTTCTCATTTTTTCAAGCCTATTAAATTTTGTTTGATGGATCGAATTAGTTGATATATGCATTTTCTCAAGTGGATAATATATTCCCACTACTGTCAATTTGAAAAATTAGTTTATTCCAATTTTAGAAACATGTTTATAAGGTAAAAATACCATACTATATTTTATTTGTATGAAATTCAATCGCGTAAAAAATATAATGAAAATAATAAAACATATTTGTAAATAAATGCAACATCAAATTATTACATACTTATATATGGTGGAAGACTGTTTTAAATACAACATTTTTCAGATTGGGTGAGTTTTAATTACAATTACATCATAAAAAATCGAGAAATGGATTCAATTATTATCTCTAAACCTTGTAGATATATTCTTACCGAAAATAATTTCGCAAATGTCAACTTTATTTTGTCTAACCGATAAATAGTTAACCGTAAGATAATAGTAGAGTTCTCACATGAAGATGGTTTAAAAATCCTAACCTAATAATTAATTTATCTTTATTCACACACATATATACATATATATATATTGAAATTTAAATACATATATAATTAGCCAATATTATCTCCTATTAAAATTCAATAAAATAAATATAATTTTTGGATTATCGTACCAAATTTTATAGAAAAAAGTCTAGCTTTGAATTTGTACATTGGATCAGAATTGAGTGCATAGATATTTGTTATTATTTCGTTGATTTTCAAAATGGACCATCTTTATAATGTCGATGCTGGATGAAGTAATGAATTTAAATTTAAGATATAAATCAAATAATATCGCATTGGGATGAATTTACATTATTTAGTCTTGAATTTACATTAAATGAATGCCCGACGATTTTAGTGCCCATACGCTTCTTCGACTAGTGAAGTCACTTTCATTATTTAACATAGTTTTTATAATACAATTTGACTTGTATATATGTGTTTGAATTATGTATATAGATAATTATTACGTTGAATGGAACAAAATCTAATTATAATAGTATACTTTTTTTTTATTAAAGCTTGAATACAATGTAGTAATATGATTACAGGAAATGACATATATTGGTTATATATGAATATGATTATTTATGTATAAATTTATATTTGATATATATTGATTATGAAATAAACTATTGATTTAGATATGAATTTGATTATTTATGTATAAATTCATATTTGATATGATATCCGAAATATTACGATGTTGGTTTTTATTTGTGATGTCCATGTTTAAAAAAATCGAATTTGGATATTAAAAAAAATGTTATATTGCGTTGAATATAATATGAAATATAAACTTATATATATATATAATAGAAACTAAATTTTAGAACTAATTTTTAAAATTGATTAGACCAAATATAAAGATTATTATCACTACCAACTTCCGTATTGTCGTGCTTTGTATTTATTTATAAAGTAGTTATATATATATATATATATATATATAGATAGATAAAGTCAAGTAGGAAGATAATTAGATTCACACGTAGTAGAGAAGTTACAAGGGGGCAGAAAAGATTGCCTAAGTGGCTTTTATTTAGTGTAATTATTATTCATACATATATTATATCCTCTTTTGGGTTCATTTCTGTCTTCCACCTTGTAATTCTGCGAACATGTAAGAGAAAATATTAGCACAAATGAGAAACATATTTCATTTTCCAAACCCATTTAATAATAATATTTCATTTTCCGTACCCATTTTATCAAAATATTTCATGAAATAGAAGCTTACCTCATAAGATAGATGATGTTCAGTCACTGTCACTTCCACTGTCACTGTGGCTGCCATGTCCATCATGGCTCTTCTTCTTGTGTTTCCTCTCACCTTTCACATGGCAATGACCCCCATGGCCGTCCTGGTGACCATGAGACATGTGTGGCTCATGGCTCTTCGGGTGACCTAAGAACGGCACAAAGCCATGAGACATGTGCGGCTCATGGCTCTTCGGGTGACCTAAGATCGGCCCAAGTCCATGAGACATGTGTGACTCGTGGCTACTGTGGTGCCCGTGGCCATGAGACATGTGTGGCTCGTGGCTTCCGTGGTGCCCCATGAACGGGCCGTGGCCGTGAGACTTGTGTGGCTCGTGGCTACTGTGGTGACCACCCATGGACGGGCCGTGGCCATGAGTCTGATGGTGTTGATGAGCGGAGTGTGGACCGTGGCCCTTGAAGAACCCATCGAGAACGCCATGACTGTGATGGCTCGGACCACGACATACCTCGTAGCAGTCTTTCTCACGGACTTGGTAGCACTGCGCCATTGGTGATCACTTAGGGCTTCTCTTGTGACTTTGTGTTATGCAATAGCTCATATATATATATATATTATATACTATTTATTTATGTAAATTTGAGTGGTTATTGGATATGCTTCGGGAGTATATATTCCCATTTATATGAAATTGCATAAGTTTGATAAATTCCAATTTTGGTGTCTGTCTATTCTGAATATGTTCTCTCTTAATGGCTCCAGAATTTTTCTTTTAATATATTCCCACTACTCTTAAAATATAGTCTATTCCAATTTTGGAATATTAGATTTTGCAACAAAAACAATCCATATATATACTTACAAGTTTACTTATCCAAAAAACTTTGTTTTATAGCAAATATATTATTATTTTACCCCATTATTATTTCATTTATTCACGGGCTTCGTAATGGGCTTTGAATTGGGTCTTTTATATCTTAACGGGCTTCTTAATGGGCCTTGTTATGTTATTTCATGTGTATAGGACTCTTATTTATTTATATATAAATATTTGTAAAAGTTATGAACAGAAAATACTTATTTTTTAATATGAAAAAAGGTCCTAAAGCAAGAGTTAAACATGCAAGTAACAAAATATAAAATTAGCGATCCATATGATCCAATTAAATATCAGACGATCATTCTAATGCATAATTTTAGGGCCTAAATGTCAGCTTGAGACCTAATAAAATGGAAAGAAATTTATATTTACATTAAAGATCCATAAATTTGGGACGTATATACATACATAGATATATATATATCTTTAATATACCATTATTAAATTTGTGCGGTAATTCCAAAAATACCATAATTAAGTTATTATAAAATATAAACAAATGACATAAAAATAAAAACATCCATAAACTGTTAACAATGGAAGAAGCAAAGACTGAAAACCCTAAGACGACGAGAGGAAGGCAAAAGATAGAGATAAAGGAGATCAAGGAAGAGAACAAAAGACAAGTCGCCTTCTCAAAACGACGTCGTGGCCTCTTCAAGAAAGCCGCCGAACTCAGCGTTCTCTGCCGCGCTCAAATCGCGATCGTCACCTTTTCGCGTTGCGGCAGAATCTTCACGTTTGGGAGCTCCAACGTCGATGCCTTAATCAACAAGTATCTGCATGGGGATCCGGTCAAGCTCGGGGAATATCCCGGCACTGGAGATGCTGACGTGGCGGAAGAAGAGCCATGGTGGGGCCAACCGGTGGAGAGCATACCGGAGACGGAGCTGGAGGAGTACATGGCGGCGATGATAGCGTTGAGAGAGAATGTGGCAGCGAGGATCCGGCAGATGGGGGATCGGACGGTGGAGAAATCTCCGGTAGGTGTGCATCCGACGGTTGGGAATATGCAGGAGTACAAACGGACGTGGAGGAATCTGACGGTGGAGAATCAAACGTCGGGTAATCTGAGGGCCACGAATGATCATAACGAAGGATTTGAGGATCAGTTGCTTACTTCAAACAGGTGTTATTAGATGAATTCTTTTTTTTTTAAATTAGCATTTTCGTTATATTAGTATTTGATTTTCTATTTCTTTTGTTAGTTTCCCAATTTAATTATCATTATTCCACGTTCTTTGGAATTTTGCAATTTTTTTTATTATAGTTGTTCCTTCAAATATACATATATATATATATATATGTGGAATTGAAATATATTGCATGTTTTGTAGAGTATGTTTTATTTGTTGGATAATTATAATAATACCTTTCCAATCAACTTAAGAACCGTTTAGAAATGGTCAATTACCCGAATCCCGTAGATTGATTCGGTAAATTCGTTACCATATTGTGATTCGATTTATCAGATTATATCAAAATTGGTTTCGATTTATACATAAAAAACACAGAATAACCAACACACTATCAAAATTGATTATAATTGTTCTCATCAATTGAACATGATATAATTCAGATGAAAACGTGGAATTATATTAAATCATATATATTAGATAAACATAAATAATCAAAATAAGTTAGGATACTAATATTAGACCATAATGCATTCACATATAGATTATACGTATAGATCATACATGTCAATGATTTAAATAATGAATCTAAATCTATATATACTACTAGAACATGATCGACCTCGACAACAAATAGATCCATTTAAATGCATTCGCACATCTATATATTTGCTCCATTCGCGATTAACCATATTATTAGAGAGAGATTAATTACTTTTTCTGAATTGCAGAAAAAAACATATCCTAATTCTTCTAGAAGTCCCTTCAACCAACCGTATACCCCTCTATTAAACAAAAAGTATTAATCAAATAAACATCAAATAAAAATAAAACCAAGCATACCCTTTTCACAATAATCAAAATTATAACAAAAAACAACACAAAAAAATAGGCTATGACAATCCTGATCGGATTAAACAAAAAGAATAATAAGATTCATAAACATAAATTACTTTTTCTGAATTGCAGAAAACAACATAATTCTTCTAGAAGTCCCTTCAACCAACCGTATACCCCTCTATTAAACAAAAAGTATTAATCAAATAAACATCAACATGAATAAAATCAAGCATACCCTTTTTCACATCACTCCTCATCTTAGAGCATGAATTTCCCGTTATCAAGATAATTCGATAGGTTTATGATCTTTAGTTGTT